>PVJH01008603.1:0-84386 GCA_004026705.1 Nesogale talazaci | reverse complement strand
CTGCCATTGCTCCCTGGAGTCTTCTCTCACTCTACCCCTTATCTCAGAACTGTTCCTGGGGCACACTGTCTAAGGATGGGATTAAGAGGACTCCTTGACTCTTGAAAGAAGAGCTGTAGTGGCATAGTATTTACGAGTTTAAGTTGCGTTCAACAGGGACAGAAGTGCAAAACCACCAGCGACTTGGAGGGAGAAAGACGGGACAGTCTACTCCCATAAAAAGCTACAGTCTCAGAAACCCACTGGGGCAGCTCTCCTCTGCCCTGTAGGGTTGATATGAGTCGGCACCAATTCAATGGCAGTGAATTTGTTTGGTTGCTTGCTTGTTTTGACTCTTGGATATCCAGCAGGCCCTTCCAACTTCAAGATCATGTTAGAGTCTCATGATAATGGTGACCATCCATGGAGCTGTGTGGTACACAGCCCCTGTAGGTTTTGCTTTACATTTAATCTCCTCCCAATAACTGTTCAAGGCAACTACTACAGGGAGTATCCCTTTAAATACAAGGAATCTGAGATGTATGCATGGTCACAGGCACACATGAGATCATCTGTCTCATTACCAGGGATTAAGTGGTAGTGCTGGGCTGAAAATCAACATTCAGATTTTTTTCTGGATTTGAAAGGTTGGCAGAAAATTGAGAGATATTCTATGCCTACCTAAAAATATATAGATGCTCAATCCTTAACCCTTGTACTTGTGTAGGTGACCTTATGTGGAACTGGAGTCTTTGCAGATGTCATCAAATTAAGACAAGATCATCCTGGATTGGGAAGACCCAGAATCCAATGACTGGTGTCTTTCCAGGAGGGAAATTGGCACACAGAAATACACAAGGGAAGCCCCTCATGGCAATAGAGGCAACAGTGGCCATGCTGTAGTTGCCAGCCCAAGAACAGCAGCAGCCACCAGGAGAGACAAGAAAAACTGTCCCTTGGAGCTCTTTGACGGAGCTTAGTGCTGTCCACTCCTCCATTTCTGATTTTTGCCTCCCAGAACTGTGGGAGAGGGTGCATTTCCCGTTCTGTAGCACACCTAGATTTTGGTCATTTGTCACAACAACCTTAGGAAATGAATATAGTGGAAAAATCAGGGTTGAACCCAACCCAGGTCTAAATGACTCTCGAGTCTCCTCTTCAATTAAGATGCTCCCTGTGTATCTACACCACTTAGCCCACGCTGCCTGGTCTCATTCCACTTCATTGTCATCATTCCTTGGTCCTGGGTCCCCCCCGCCCCCAGGCACCACACCTTCTTTCTCCAGCCACCCTATGGATCAAGGCCTCTGGGAGCATTTGATGACAAGGGTATCTCCTCCCAATCCAGGAGGTGAGTTCTGAAAAGTCACCTGTTGACCCTTGATGAGGCCCCGTTAGAGCTGACTTTTAAAAAATGGGGTGAGTCACAGATCCACGTGACTCTTCTAGATGAAATCTTGCAGCAATGAGCTGAGTGTCCCTGCCTGTTCCCCAAAAGCATCCGACTCCCCCTCACTGGGCCCCTCCCTCTCTAGCTGAGCCCCCAGTGCTCAGGTCTATCATGCTGCTCCTTAACTCCTAAGACCTGAGCATATTTACAGTGATGTGAGTGGTTTTCAGAACAAAGCTCAGGAAATGTGCATATTTGAGGGCCTCCCTTTCAAGTACTTGCAGAGGCCGGTGAGCAATTTGCAACCATCTCCAGTGATGATGCTTTCAGCCAGCCGGACAGAGAGAATTAGACAGGGAGACCTGGGCCTTTGTTCTCACCCCTCCCCTGCCTGGCTGTCAACAAGAAGGCATTGTAAAAAGAATCCTCCAATTTCTCCAACAAGATCAATTTCTTGTAATGTTTTAAAGGAAAGAAGGAAAAGGAGGCAGGGGTGGGGTGGGGGGCCCTTCTAACCCACGTCTCAGTTCTCCGCTTCCCCTGCCTCTAACTCCCAGAATTTCTTCCAAAGGGAAGGGACTAGCCTAGTGCTGCAAAACCCGCAGCCTGTAGGTCTGACATGAGACGCTGGGGACAGAACTCATGCCCAGAGATGCATTCCCTTGTCTCTGGCTAGACTTGGGAGCAGCGTTTGAAGTGGCAGCAAGAAGCAGATGAGAGAGGAAGAAGAGGATCTTCCATCATTGCTGGAGATGGGATGAGGTGTGCCATTTGCTCTTTTCCTCTGAAAGGTATCCCAAAGGCCAGGGATCTTCTGAGAGAAACAGGACAGTCCTTCTCCTCCCCAGTCTGGCCTCCCTTTCTTGTGGTCTTTCCATCTCCCTTTTCCTTCCCTCCAAAGAAATGCTGGGGGAGGTGGAATGTCTTTTTCCTCCTGAGGCTGAAAGACCGTGGAGAAGCACAGTACATCCACCTCTATGTTTTGCTCACCTCTCAAATTCAAAGATGTATCCCCATCAAGTCATTGACAATTCATAGTGACCCTCTAGGGAAGCATAGAACTGCCACTGTGAATTTCCCAGGCTGTAACTCGTTATGCAAGTAGACAGCCCCATCTTTCTCGTAGCCAGTGGCTTTGAACTGTTGACTTGTCCATTAACAGCCCAGAGAGTAACAACTATGCCACCAGACCTTCTCACTACTAGTGGGTGCTCTGATGGTCTCTGTATTGCATACATACTTACAGGTGCATTCCTGTGTTCACTTATCTCTTCAGTGCTGATATTTACTGAGTGCCCATGAGGCATCCGGCATTGCTTCCAATGGACAAAGTAGAAGAAAGCCAAAGTGATTGTCTTTGTAGACCTGACTTTCTAATGAGGGGAGACAGTCAATAAACCACTGAAGATGTAGAATATGTCGGATGGAGACTAGCCCCACAGGGGAAGAAAAAGTTGAGTGAGAGGGCAGAGAATGTTGGGTGTTCTGTGCAAACAGTTAGGAAAGACATTTGACAGGCCAAAGGCATATCTAGGAAGGGAAGCTTCTAGACTAGGCGAACAGCCAGGGCAAGATATATGTCTATGGACCTGCCAAGGGCCAGCCTAGCAGGAGAGTAGATGGGAGGAGTGTGAGTATTGAGGGACCAACCATGGAAAGCTTTGACAATCATTGTGAATACTCAGACTTTCATTGTGGGCGAGATAGTCTCTTACCACTAAGAAATGGAAGTGAGTGTATACTACAATACAGGAACCATTTCATGATGTGCTTGCTAACCATCACCCAAAGTTCATCATGGATGGCTCATGGGACAGAGTTGAAGGTCATGCGTCATGTGAAGATACCTCACAGTACCTGTTGGTGGCCTTGAGTCTGTCCTGAGTGCTGGCAAGGCCTTTGCCCTCTTCCATTAGAGTTAGTAGATCTCATAGGTCTTTTAAAAGATCTTCTGTGTTCATTCCAGTGGTGATCCATCCAGGCTTGGGTTTTTATGGTTCTCTCTAGATAGTGGATATTTCTAGATAGAACCTGCTCTGTCCAATTCCTCCAGGACTTGAACTGAACCTGGAACAATGTTCCGCAACTAACAAATATTCATTTCGATGATTGGAGGATAGACAAATAAATACAGCCCATGGCCAACTGTGTATGTCGTGTCCAGACCATTCTCCTGAACTCCAGGCACGAAGGTAATGCTGTGATGAAGACAGAAAGATTCTTTCTCCAAAATTAGTCTGATAAAAGTTGTAATAGATGATACAGAGCTCTCTATTGACAGTTGGTTAGGACTCAGCAGAGCTCGGTTCTCTCCTGTGGACAGAGAGGAGAGGACATGCACCCCTCTCTGCTGGTGCCACAGTGTCTCATGGTTTGTTTCTGCTAGTGTGTCTATCTTCTCCATTCAGACAACAGCACTTCCAGTAGGAATTCCATCTTGTCGACGAGGGCCCTAAGTCCTCAGCTCAATGGATGATGCCAAGGAAGTGCGTCTTAAAAGAATTATAGCCAGAAGGTTGTACATAAGCAAAAGTGGCAAGATTTAGACTACCTTGCTTGGGACAAATCATCAGGAAAGAGCAATCCTTAGATCAAGACATCGTGTTTGGTAAAGTAAAGGGCTGATGGGAGAGAAGAAAACCCTCAATGACACAGGCACCAACACACAAGAGAAATAGTCTTTGACCCCATCCTGTTACGCACAAGCTTGTTAAGACTTGGTGATGGCTTGGTGGCAACCAGCAACAAAGGTACTCAAAAAATGATGGTTGTGACATGAGTTGCATAATCTGTAGGGGACAGTTCAAAATAAAGGCACTGATCCTTTGGTACAAAAGCACTATCCAGATGGTGGCAGGAGGGTATTCAACCAAGTGGATACTCTTCTGAGCAGAAGGCCCTGTGGACCTGTGAGGATCACAGAGTTGGTCCTGACAAAACTGCTGTCCTCTGAGTTTCCAGAACACCTTAAACCTGGAGACTCCAAGGTACAGGACAAGGACTCTAATCCCACAAAAGTCACTGCTTTCCAGACAATGCCTCAGACAAGTTTGCTGAAAATTGTTCTCTGCCTTCCTCTTTCTTGTTATTGGTGCAAAAACCCAGCTACCACACAAAGTTTCCGAGCACCCAGCATTGGTTTTCCCCTGGACTTAGTCTGGAACCCATGGATACGGTCTGTTAGCTTCTCTGAACCCCTGATGCATGGAGAACCTGCTTTGTCCAATTCCTCCAGGACTTAAACTGAACCTGGAACAATGTTCAGCAACTAACAAATGTTCGTTTCAATGATTGAAAGATGCACAAATAAATACAGCCCAGAAGGCAATGGCTGCTGATAGGATTTTTCCAACTCTTCAAACTATTCTCCATAAGAATTCTTGCACTGATAAGCACATTGCACATAACAGTAGAACAACTGAAGCATGTGGAACGTCCATTAGCGTCTTCTGAAATGTATTTCCCAACACACGGTCCTGGGACTGGCAGTGTCTGCACGATCATCACCTGAGATCTTGTTAAAGACGTAAATTCATGGGCCTCATCTCAAACCTACAGATCCGGAAACTGAGGGAACAGAGCCTAACAACCTGTGCTTTAACAAGCCCTCCAGGTGAGGCTGACACCTGCTCAACTTGGAGAAAGTGAGTGCCCTGGCGAGGTGTTGGGAGAGCTGTGCTTCACGGCATGCTCTGCCAGATGTGCTCAGATTTGTGACACACATTAATTGTTTGCAGCTGCATCCTTAAAAGTCTCAGAGGATTACGCTTTGTGCTAGAATGTTGCATCATGAGCCACAGCCTTAGGCGGCTGACCTTGGATGTGAGGATTTGTTCAACTCAGCAAATAGGACGTTCTGAATGAAGATGAGGAGGAAGCAGGAGTGCTCACCTTCAGTATATTTCATGTAACGTGAAACATAACATTTGTTTGTGAATGTTGCTGTGGACTTAAAGGGTCTCGCCGTTGTTTGATGTGTTACCGCTTCACGTCAGCAAGCTGTGCTATTGTTCTCAGGTGCCATCAAGTCGGTTGAGACACATAGCGACCCTCCACGTGACAGGAAGAAACACCACTGACCCCCAATTGTTCTTATGCGTGAGCCCTCAGTGGCAGCCCAGGGGGTCCATCCATCTCCTCGCGGGACTTCCTCTTTGTTGCTGCCCTTCTGCTTTACCCAATATGATATCCTTCTCTGGGGACTCACCTCTCCAGACAATAGGTCCAAAGGAGTTGTCCCCTCATATATAGTACATATCTAAGACGATATTGCATATCGTATAGTATAAAGATGTATAAAAAATACTCATCGCCATTGAGTCAGTGGCACTCAGAGTGACCCCCCCCCCTGTGAGTTTCGAAAACTGTAACTGTAAACCTAAGATTAGGAAGCTCAGTCTTTCTCCCTTGGAGCTACTAGTGGTTTCAAACTGCCGACCGCGGGGATTGCAGCCCAACTCCCATCTCGAATATGGTATAGGTGACATTGTATACTGTCCTT
The DNA here is from genome assembly GCA_004026705.1 of Nesogale talazaci. Classification (NCBI taxonomy): domain Eukaryota; kingdom Metazoa; phylum Chordata; class Mammalia; order Afrosoricida; family Tenrecidae; genus Nesogale; species Nesogale talazaci. Next base: position 78,516 of record PVJH01008603.1, on the reverse strand, counting down.
ATACAGAAGGGTGACTGCTTGTTAATGTGAAGCGGGAAGGCGAGTTGTCATCAGCTGCCATCAAATCAGCCCCCATGCACAGCAACCCTGTGCACAAGGAAAGATCAGGCTTTGGTGACCGACAGGGTTTACAACTTCAGTAGCGGATCTTTCTTTCCTAGTCTATCTGAGTCTGGAAGCTCTACCGAGACCTATTCAGCATCATAGCAACTTGCAAGCCTCCACTGACAGGTGGGTGGCAGCGGTGCATGAGATGCACTGGCTGGGACGCAAAGCCCGATCTCCTTCATGGAAATGGAGATTCTACTGCAGATCCACCACGGCCCTCAGGAGGTGAGCGAGGAGGGTGGACAGGTGTAGCCAGAAAGTCGATGGGATTTGTGATCTTGAACAGGTCAAGTCACCACTCTGAGCCTTAATTTCTTGACCTAAAATGGAGTAAATAGCCAGGGTCACCAGGTGTAGCTGGGCAGGTTGTGTCCTACACAGTGGGACCCAGCTGAGAGAGTCCCACCAGAAGTGCTAAGATCTGCATGCAGAAGACAGACCCATTAATAGACATAGGCAATAAGATGCCATGAGCACTGTAATAGAGGGACTGCAGCCCCCTCTGTCCATCCTCTCTGTCCACAGGAGACACTAGATCTCTGCCAAACACTAACTGGTGGTTCAGAGCCTCATGCTTCCTCCCACCGCTGCCAAGGTTCCTTTCTCTAATTTGCTCAGACAGACGCATCCTATGATCTTGCTAAGGCTCTGCCCCTGCTTGAACTTGAGTTACCATGAGGATCAAAAGAGATGATGATGATGATGATGATGATGATGAAAATAATTTGAAAGCTACAAGGTGTACTATACATAAAAGATAAGACATCATCATGGCTATGGTTTTGTGCTTATATTTTGACCAATTCTCTCCATCAGGTCATCCAAATGCCCGATTCACTAATTGAACCCAAAATACTGGCCTCCCACACAAGTTGATGTTCTTATCATTTAACCCACCTCACTGCTATCAAGTTGATTCAAACGCACCTTGACCACGGCTTCCGAAGATGTAGACCATTATGAGCACACACACCTTCCTCTTGTCCTTGCATAGTGTCTGGTGGGTTTGGACTTTGCAATTCGCCACCCACTGCTTACCTGACAGTGTCTTGGGGACTGCTTAGAGGGTCATAAAAAACAGCCGGACTTCGTAGTCATCCGAAGAGGTGTTCTCCTCATCGTTCACAATACCCTGGCCCCTGTCTGAGACAGTCCCAGAATATGAACTGCAGTCTCCAAGCAGTTTGGGGCATTGATGGTTTCATGCCAAAATTCTCACTTTTCATGCAGGAGAACCCAGTGCAATTCCCCCCTAAGTCATGCACCTGTCAGCAGCCACCACCCGTCTGCCAGCGGAGGTGTCTATGTTGCTATGATGCCGAACAGGTTTGGGGGGAGCTTCCAGGTGAAGGTGGACTAGGAAGAAAAGTCTGGCAATACGCTTCTGAAACCCCCTGATGACACCATTGTGTGACAAAACTCCCATCCCAATGGTGCTACCTTTATAAGAGGAGTCATCTATAAGACGGTGTCGATAAACTTTGAGCCACTAGGTTTGGGTTTTCGTCGGAAGACCCTCAGGGACTCAGCTGGTGGCAGCTGAGTTCACCTGGTAGAAACTATCTGCTCAAAGAGTCCCCTGGACCCAATGGCTCTTTGATCAAACAGTAGGCCCTTGGAGGTGAGTCAGACCTGGACATTGGGTTAGTCAGCTTAGAAACAAAGAAGAACAATGGAGATCCTGTAGTGTGGGAACCTCAACTTTCTCACCCCATCCAAACTCACAGCCATTGAGTACATTTGGACTCATAGAAATCTGGCAGAGCAGAGCAGAACTACCCCTGTGGGTTTCTGAGCTGTCATTCTTCACAGGCACAGGCAGGCCCCATAAGTACCAGTGTCTAAAATGAAGTGCCGAGGGTGCTTTTGATAAGCACAAACTATTTACTTCCCTGCAGCTTGGCACCCTGGCATCGCCTGAACTGAGTTCACGCCTGCTCTCTAGATTACATGGGGCATTAGGAGAGGTCCCCATCTCCCTGGCATGTCTTCCTCATCTTCTTTGACCCAATCTCTCTTTTGAGGAGCTAAACACGCCACTAGCGTGTCTCATCGAAGCATCTGAGTAATGAGGATGAACTTGTCCAATCACCTAGTCTCCAGGTCTCTCCACAACACCTCTCTCACTGAACTCTTACAATCCCGCAATGATTTCTTTTCCCAGTGGTGACATGGGTTCCCTGGGCAATGTTGGAATATGGTTCATTTTGCATTGTTTTCCTTGGCAAATAAGGGTTACATCTCAAGCCCCTCCTGAATAAGGCTCCGGTGCTCAGCGGAAGGCCTCCCCTGGGGACCTCTGCATCTTGAGAGGAGGTGGCTGGCTTCCAGGAGGGCCATCAGGTCTTCAGGTACTGCCTAATTATGTTCCACCCAGCAGGCCACCTCTGGGGACCAAGGAGGCCTTTGAAAAGAGGGCACATGCCCCACCCAGACATGGAGGGCCGGTGTTGGCTCTCAGGAAGAAATGCATCAAAAGCAGGGCATCCCATTTGCAAATGGAAATGATTCAAACAGCAGCTCTGCGGTCTTTGAAAGGGCAGAGAAGAGACATCCTTTGGTGGGGCGGCAGCTGGCCTTTCTGATCACTTTCTAGGACGCTGATGGAGTGCAATTCAGGTCTTCCCTGGGAAGGAGAGATAAGGCGAGACGTTATTCACAGAGAAGAGCATGTGAAGCTAATCCCCAGTGACTCATTCCTCCTGAGCCTCCCACCAGGCTGTGGAGGCAACATAGGTACACGCTGCACAGACCTATGATCCAAGTATCTTGTTCACGCCTTTAGAATGCTAATGACATTGGGTGTTCTCTCTGCTGCCAAAAAGGTGCATTGCTCTCACTCCTTTTCCTGCATAATTCTGTACTCCACATGGAAGCGTGACAAGACCGCCAACTGTCCTTCCAGTTTCCTTTCTTTCCCCTTCACATCATACACAATCTGAAGATCTTTCTCAGCTCATAATTGTCATCCCCTGCCCACACCCTGCAAAAATTTTAAAAAACAACCCCTGCCATTGAGTCGATTCCAACACACAGAGACCTTTATCTAGAGAGTTGCCAAGGTCTGAAATCTTTACAGAAGCCTCTAACCTTGTCTTTCTCCTGTAGAGTAGCTGGTGAGTTTGAACTGCTGACTGTGAACAGCTGACTGCCCAAGAGGGCCACCGGAACACTCTGTGGTCAGCGGCCATCACTCACTCCTGACACATGGCAGCCTTGTGTTTGAGAGAACATTGTCTGGCTTGCACCATCTTCTGGATCCTACCTTTTTGTTTGAGTCTCTTTTGGTGACCTTGATGTATTGGAGGGCCTTGTTTCAATGAGGGGGTGTTCCCTGGCCAGGTTCTGTTGTAATCCACAAAGTTGTCTCAGGGTGCTTTAATTCTAGTCTGTCTTTGTTGGAAAGCTCTGCTGAAACTTGTCCTCCCTGGGTGCCCCTGCTTGTCTTTGAAATACTGGTAACATAGCTTTCCACATCACAGCAACCCAAAGCCATCACAGTCTGACAAACTGCTCACTTAGAATAAGGAAAATGCAAAGTTGTACAAACAAAGTGGTCTGGTCAACTCTATATTTTCAGTAACTGCTCTGTATAATTTTTGTGCTGTCTTATGTTTTGTTGTTGTTGTTGTTGTTTTGCTTCCAAAACCTTAATAGTAGAGTCTCCTTGCAGAGGTTAAGGTGTCTGATATAGACAGAGTGACTTTCAATCCTTTAATGAAAAGATCTCCAGTGAAAACCTTTCTATGCTTGGCTCCTGTTAAGGAAACTCACAACCCATTGGACAGGGATATGTTACCCCCACTCCCTGGTTTCTTTGGGGTCACCTGTCCTCCTTCTCTCCCATCTTCAAAATAAACAAAGATCAAGATTAAGGAGTTCAATTAAAATACATTTCAATTGATCCAGAAAATCTCTCAACTCTCTCTAATATAATGGCTAGAAGAGGGAAGTCAAGAATTGCCCTGTTAAAATCTTCAACTGCCCTGAGATAGTGAAGTTTCTGGATAACATGTACACATGTCTACTTTGGTAAAGGTGGTGTCTATTAAACCGCTAAACTAATTTTTTCACATGTCTGTGCCTTTTAGAGGTTTTAATTCTAAGGTTCAACATTCAGCCATATCACAGCCCCCTTGAGAGTCCCCTTCAGCCTAGGAGAGAAGCAGGCTCCAGTTTTACTCTGCTTTCTGATCTCGGCTGCCTCTGTCTGAAGTTTTCAGGACAATTCTGGCTCAACCTGTAAGTCCCTCTTCAAGTTCATAGCTAAATGAGGAGGTGATGTATGTTACTGGATCAACCAGTAATCAATCAATTGGGAGGGCAAGGCGTTTTTGTTTACTGAGCAAAATGGGGTCCTTAGCCAAGAGAGTGGCCACAATGAATTTCTGGACTTCTGTTGTGCTTGGCTGCTTCGAGTCTGACTCACTGACCCCAGCTGACAAAGTAGAATTTCCTTCCCCCACTGAGTATGCTAGGCACTAAACTCTATGGGAGCAGACGGTCAGCTCTGGATTTGAATTATCAACCTTAAAACTGAGCACTTAACCACTGCACCTAAGTCTTTAAACTTAAACTTTATCCATAGTCAGAAGGGTGATTGCAAGCCTCCCTGACATGGGTGGAAGCAACCCCAGTAACTTCAGAGTTAAGAACATTCCAGAAGGCACACACGTCTGAGAAAGAGATCTCAGAAGTGACTGAGCCTCCAGTACTGAGATCTTTTTCCACTGGATATGTAGGAATGGAAAGAGAGGTCAGAGAACTATCCGTGCAAATTCCCATTGCCCACAACATCATTCTCTGGTGAGTCTCTCTCCTCATCTTTGGTTTCAAACAATGGGTCCATCATCCACCCAGAATGAGGTTGCTTCTTCAGCTTCCGCCTTGGGAGTCCTGCCACCACAGCCAGGCAAAGACCCCTCACCCACCCACCAACTCCCTTGCCTTGGTGTGCCCCTCAGCACTGCTCTCCCTACCATCAGTTGATTCTGACACATAGCCCCTTCTCCAATCGGTTCCATGAGGTTTCTGAGACTTAAAATCTTTACAGGGACAGAGACATTCCTCTTTCTCCCTGGGACTGAAGTCTCTCCACGGAACTTAGGGTTTGCGGCTGTGACAGTAATATAATCATTTGTCAATTGGAGATGATTATGAATGAAGGGGTGGAGTCTAGTCTTTGCATTGGATCATAACCAATGAGGCTTCTTTGTGGGCATGACCTTCTGAGAATTCTGGGAAATCTGGTACTTCCTCCTTGAATTCACCTCCCTCTCTCTACTAACTTCCCTGGGAGACATAGCAGCTGACGACACTAGCGTCCAGAACTGGGCAAATCACATGGCTGCAACCAGACATCTGAAGCCAGAGAAGCCACAGAGAGACCCCTGCCAACACTGGGATGCTTACAACATAAATGGATCCAAAGGTTTTCTACCCCGCTGACTTGTGATTATTCTGCATTTGGCATCATTGCATGTGTTTCATGAGTCTGAAGAGGAATTCATATATTGGTATCAGACATATCAGACTAATATCGGATTTATGACCTGGGACTGGATTGGGTTGGGATGTTTTCTTAAAGTACAGTTTCTCTTGTATATAAAGCTCTTTCTTATACACCTAAAAGTTTCTATGGATTTGTTTCTCTAGTCTACCCAGACTAACCCCATTCTATAATCCAAGTACTACAAGTAGTTAGAATAGTGTGTTGGTTAGACTAACTTAATGACACTTTATTGCCTGGGGATGAAAATCTACTTTCTACTCTGGTTCTCATCTCAAATTAGACCCAGCTCTGGTCCTACACAGACCACCAAGAACCATGTGATGAAATCCATTGACACCATAATGTGAATCCAATTACAAAAGACAACGTGCACTGTAGAGAGAGGCCCACGAAGGTTATCTTTCCCCTACTGTAAAGTTTCTGGAAAAGTCTGATAGTTAGTTACGTCTTGTGTCTTTCATAAATGAACATTTTAAGGATTAGGGATTAAAGGCCTAATCCCTCCATTTCAAAGATCAGCTTGCCTGATTCTTTGTTTTGCTTTGTTTGGGCCGAATGCCATTGATTCCCTTAGAGTTGGGATTCTCAGCAGATAAAGTCTACTCTTTGTTCCTTCCTGTATAACCTACCATTCCTTCAGGACCTCAAACTTTGAATTTGTTCTACACCAAAGATATCATATGCCCACTAACTTCTAAATAAGGGTGCCCAAATTGCAAGTGGGTGGGTACGCTGCCACATAGCTATAGGGATGGAGATAGTTCACACCTGTGTGTATATATTTGTTTGTAATTGTGTACATATCCCAGAGTAGCACAAAATGTTAATGCACCTGGCTGCTATCCAAAAAGTTGGAGGTTCAGAACTACCTTGAAAGAAAGGCCTGGGGTTTTGTTTTTGAATAACCATCCATCCCTGAAACAATGCAGCGCTGCTCTGACACTCATGGAATCACCATAAGCCAGGACATGGACTCTCCAGTCTGAGGAACTGAAGGCAAGTTTGGGTAGTGCTCCCTAGGAGCGCTGGTTGGGGAGTGGGAGAGAGAGCCAAGGAAGAGAAAGCAACCAATGAAGAGTGCTGTGATGAGCAGAACTTGTGTCTCTGAAAGACACTTCAGGAGACAGTGTATGATGTGGACCCCAGGGTTATTTCAGCCAAGAGGCAAGAAAGTCACAGAATTCCATATCCAACTCCCTGAATTGGCTAGAACTTCCTGGATTCCTTCAGGATGAGAGTAAGCAATCAGGTTGAGAGAGGTGCAGACACTTGTGAGGAAAAGTGGTTGGTGGGGTCAGAATGTTGATGGGAGAGAGTCAGTCCTTGCCTCCAATTCATACACAAACTTTAGAACACAATCGATCCCCCAGTTTGGATACCTGATTTCTAGCACAGTGATGGTCTAGAGTCCAGTTCCTAGAACAATCCAGATGGGCATGTCTGCTGCCAATGACTATGGCCAGGACTCAATGAGTAGATGGAAAATGAACCTGGCTTTCACTTCCCCATGATGCCAGTGGTCCACGCTCATAGTCCAAAGCCCCCAGTGTGTGTAGACGTGAACTCATTTTGAAGAAATCTCTGATGCAAAGGTTAATTTCAATGCTGACCATCAGGGGAAACAGGGATGATGTGGCAGTCATGTGCTTATGTTAATTTCATGATTGAGATGAAGGGGTGGAGTCTACCCTGTTAATCTGGAGATAGCCACTGAGTAGCCAATGGGGTCTCTGTGTGGGCATGGCTTTCTCCTGAGACTTCTGGGAAATCTCCCAATATTTCCCTCATGGAGATGAGAAGCTATCCCCCCAGTTGTTGGGAGTTAGTCTCCGAGATGATGAATTATGGAGAAGACAAGCTGGCAGCATCAGAGGAGCTGAAGGAGCCGGAGGAGAAGCCACATGACCTTACCCTTGATGGAACCAAACCTCTGAAGCTGGCAAAGCCACGTGGAGACCCCTGCCAGCGCTGAGTTGCCTCTATCACCATTGGATGCCGTTGATGGACCTTGAGCCCTGGAAGCAAAGAGCCAAGGGGAGACCCCTGCCAGCACCAGGATTCTGCATCCACTGGCCTGTGACTTCGTGAGTCAGAAGGAGACTGTATAGACTGGTATCAGACATATGGGCTAACATCAGACTTATGACTTTGAACTGGACTGGGTTGGGATGCTTTCTCAATGTTCCATTCCTCTTGTATATAAACCTTCCGCTTATGTTCATGTGTGTGTCTAGGAGTTTGTTTCTCTAGTCTACCAAGACTAACACAGGTGATCCCATTGCTGATTGGACTTGAGGTGCCTCCCACCCCACCCCCCCAACCATCCAATGCATTCAAAATATCTCCTTTCATTTTTTTCCTGTGAGCTTTGGAATGGAGGGATCTGTTTCTTGCATTGAAGGGAAACTTGCTCTAAGGAAGTCCCCTCCATGGCCCCTTGGTGCATTGCCACAGCTTATGGTGCATTGCCACAGCTTGTGGAATTGTTTGGCCTTGAAACAATTCCCTCTCCTAGAAAGGGTTTGCCTTTCCCTACCTACACACATTTGGGCTGGAGAAGCAGCCTCTGTAGATTCTTAAATCGAAGCACCTTTTGATATTTCCAAAGCAAGTGCCCGTGGGCTGCCTAGTGGGGTCCTATTATTCTGCCAAGTCTCCCTCACTGTTATGGACTCATAACAAATAATGTACAACAGATTAAAATGAGGCCCAGTCTTACACCATCTCAGGGTCCTTTTGAGTGCATCGCTGTGACCATTGTATCTATCCGTGTCATTGAAAATGTCTCTCTCCTTTTCACTGGCTCTTTACCAAACACGGTGTCCTTTTGTAAGTATTCATCTTTCCTGATGACGTGTCCAAAGTAAGTGACCTTCATTCAATCTTGCCATCCTTGATCGTAAGGGGATTTTTAGTTGTGTTTCTTCTAAGATGGATTTGTTTGTTCCTCTGGTAGTACACAGCATATTTAATATTCTTGATCAAAGTTCAGACACATCAATTCTATCTCTTTTTTCATCGTATGGATAATAGAAATGACCATGGCATGGATCAGGTGCATCTCAGTCATCAAAGTGACATCTTTCCTTTTGACACTTTAAAGGCATCTTATAAAGCAGGTTCACCCAATGCAAGATGTCACTTGAATTGGCTGCCACTTCTGAAGACCTTGTTGTTGATCCGAGTAAAATGAAGTTATTAACAACTTCAAGTTCTTCTTCGTGTCTCATTATATTGTTTATTGGTAAAATTGTGTTTATTTTATTTCTCTGGATTCAGATGTAATCCATTCAGTAATATGTAGTCTTTGACCTTCACCATTAAATATTTCAAATCATCTTCATTTTTAGTCTATATGCATATTACAGCTTTTAATGATTCTTCCTTCCACCTGATGCCAGAGTCTTCTTCGTATAGCTCAGTTTCTGGAATATATTTGACAACATACAAATTGAATGTTGATATAGCCTGGATGGCCACCTTATCCAGCTGGAACATATTCTCTCCTTGTTCAGTTCCAAAGAATGCCTCTTGCTCCATGAGCAGTTTCTGCATGGGGCCCATTAAGCATTCTGGACATCCCATTCTTCATAATGTTATCCATAATTTGTTATGATCCACACAGTCAAATACCTTCATATAGTCAATAAAATGAAAGTAAACATCTTTCTGCTTTGGGCCCAGATCCATTTGATCCTAGCAATGATAGCCCTCATTTGACATCCTCTTCTGAATTGGCTTCAATGCCTGGCAATACCCTATCCATGTTGCGCTGCACATTTTTGAATTACCACCAGCAAAATGTTGCTAGCCAGTAAGGTTGATGTCTCCCTTGGTAATTTCTATGTTTTTCAATGTATCACTATGTGACCTCACTGGTTCTGTTTCTTCCCAGACCCTTGATTATGCCAGCCCTGGATTCCTCAATTTACTTCTGGACTCTAGTTTCACATGCTCCTTCTCTTTAGTTTTTTGTATTTAGAGACAGAAGATTGTTTTTTAATCATTTTATTGGGGGCCATACAACTCTTATCACAATCCATATATACATCCATTGTATCAAGCACATCTGTACATTTGTTGCCATCATTTTCAAAATATTTTCTTTCTACTTAGTCCTTGATAACAGCTCCTCATTTTGCCCTCCCTCCCCCACCCTCCCTCCTGATAATTTAAAAGTATTATTATTTTTTCATGTCTTACACCGATCAGTTTCTCCCTTCACCCACTTTTCTCCTGTTTGTTCCCCTGACCCTCCTGGTACGGCTACTCTCAATATCGGACCTGAGGGGTGTATCTGTCCTAGATTCCCTGTACAGTTGTACATGCTCTGGTCTACCCGGATTTGTAAGGTAGAATTGGGGTCATGATAGTGGGGGGATGGACTAGAATTAAAAGGCTAGAGGCAAGTTCTATGTTTCAATAGTGCTATACTACACCCTGACTGACTTGTCTCTTCCTTGTGACCCTTCTGTAAGGGGATGTGCGATTATCTACAGATGGGCATTGGGTCTCCTCTCCACATCCCACCTCATTCATAGCACTCTGATGTTTTGTTCTGGATCTTTGATACCTGATACTATCGACACCTCATGATCACACAGGCTGGTGTGCTGCTTCCATGTGGACTTTATTGCTTCTCATCTAGCAGCTGCTTGTTTATCTTCGAGCCATTAAGACCCCAGATGCTATATCTTTTGACCATAAACTGTCAGAAACTTCACCACATTTGCTTATGCACCCGCTTTGTCCGGAGGGTAAACATCACAGAATTCCAGGTTATTAGAATAAAGTGTTCTGCATTGAAGGGGTAATTGAGTGGAGACCCAATGTCCACCAGCTACCCTAATACTAAACTTTTAAATATATGTACATCGATCTATTTCCCTGTTGTTACATATAAATATATTTACATATGTACGTGTCTGTATTTAGATCTCTATAAATGTCCTTTGCATCCTAGTCCTTTCCTCTATTTCCTTTTACTTTCCTCTTCTTCCACTATCATGTTCAATCTTCATTCAGGTTTCAGTAATTGCTCTGTTACATCCCCCTTGATCAAGCCATAACAGGCCTCCTATACCTTCCTTGTCATCAATTTTAGATCAATATTCCCTTGCCCCTGGGTTTGTTAACACCCACTTCCTTTCCCCTACCTCCCCCTCACCAGTCCCCCCTTTCACTTCGGGACCATCAGTCCCATTGTTTTTTCCTCCAATTGTTTATCCCACCCATCTTATCTGGATAGACATGCAGAGACACACAAAAAAAAGATGGCAAAAGAAAACAATAGCAATAACAACAAAACAAAGGTTAAAAAAAAGCCTATAAAATGTACAAGATCTGTTTGTTGATCTTTAGGAATGTTTTCTGGTGCAGTCTGATGGGGTGCCATGTCCTGACCCAACAGCCTAACTTTGGTATTCCTCGGGGACTTTATTGCTTTGCTCCCCTTGCTGCTCTGTTGCATGCCCTTACCAGTTTTCCCCAGAGTGGTGGGGTCAGATTGGGCACAATTCCTGCACTCTGCCTCCAGTGTAGTCTCTTGAAGCACTGTGGTCCAGTGAGGGAAGTCAGAGACAAACGATTATTAAAGAACCAGAATACCAGTCCCATCAACTAACATCACCCTTGCCAGCCCCTAGCTTAGAGGTATTTAACTGGGATGGGAGTGAGGGTCCATCCCTGACTGGACTGGGAAAAAACATTCCCCAAACAAATCCACTGCCATTAAGTTGATTTCAACTCACAGTGACTACAGGACAGAAGAGAACTGCTCCTTAGAGTTTTCAAGACTATAAATCATTCTCCTGCAGACTAGTTACTGGGTTTGAACTATGGACTAGCTTCTGGAATGAGTGGCTGGTCTTGTGGTTAGCAATGCGCTCTTAAGTAGGCGGTAGAGATAGGAATGCTATTCTATATGAAACTGTGTGCAAAATATGCACACGTGTGTTTGACTGTGTGTGTGTGCATACATGTGAACCTTTTCAGCTAGTCAAGTTGTATAAGCAGTCCCTGGATGGAGCAAGAGTTGACGTAGAGTTGACATACTCGACTGTTAACCATAAGATTACAGGTTAAACTGCACCCAAAAGCACCTTGGAAGAAATATCTGGTGTTCTACTTACAAAAAAAATAGCCCCGTGAAGCACTGTCCTTCTCTAATGCACATGGAATTTCTTAGAGTCATACCCAACTTGGCAGCCACTAGTACTGGTGGTAGTGGATGTTGCTTGGTACTATGGATGCTCTTCCAAGTCTTCCATGTACAACAGAGCAAAACACTGTCCAGTCCTGCACCACCCTCACAATTGCTGCCATGCTTGAGCCCATTTTTATAGCCACCATGTCAATCCATCTTGTCCATGAACTTCCTCTTTTTCATTGCTCCTCTATTTTGCCAAAGATGAGGTCCCTCTCCAGGGACTGATCTCTCCTGGCAACATGTCCGATGTACTTGAGATGAACAAAGTCTTGCCATCCTTGCATCTAAGGAGCATTCTAGCTGTCATTTATTTTCCAAGGTAAGTGACTTTGTTCTTTTGGATGTCTATGGTACTTTCAATAGTCTTTACCACAATTAAAATACATTGATTCATCTTCACTCTTCTATTTTCAATATCCCACTTCAAATGAGACTATTGAAAATCTCGTGGCTTGAGATAGGAGCATGTTTGTCCTCAAAGTAACTTGCTTGCTTTTCAATACATTAAAGAGGTCATGTGCAGCAGATTTACTCAGTGCAATGCATGCTTTTATTTTTTGGCTGATGCTTCTATTAGCATTGATTGTGGATCAAAAAAAGATTACTTGGATATTTTCTCCATTTATCATGGTGCTACTGATTGATCCAGTTGGGTCCTGGCTCAGATAGTGTAACACTGAACACCTTGGGATTCCTGTCTTCCATGATGTAGAGAAGCAGCACAACCTTATTTTGCCTTGGTGATTATCTGGAGAACATCCCTGGGGTAAGAGCTCACCTTATGTGGTCTGCCATTGCAGTATTGAAGGATATTTTTAATCAAACCATTAAATGATGCAGGTAGCAGAACAGGAAGAGGAAGGAAGACATATATCCCTGTACCAAACACAACATGGTCAATGTTGAACCATCTCAGGGGGTACCATAGGATCTATCAACTGATGATATTTTTGAAGAAAGAAGTATAAACTGCATTGAAAGCATGGCAATGAGGGAGGCAAGACTCCAGGGATCAATGTAATATGAGAATTAAGATGTTTCAACAAATTGATCCGGTGCTAGAAGCACTTACTTTTTTATACTACAAAATTCAGAAGACAGATAGATGCCTGGCCAACTAACAGGAAGAGATCCATATGTATGCTCACTCTAAAGTAAGGTGACCCAGTAGACTGCAGAAATTTTCAAGAATATCATTGATATCACAAGCAAGTACAACTTTGCTCAAGATAATTCAATAATGGCTGCAGAAGAGGATGTGGCATGAACTGACAGTACTGATGTCAGATAGTCTTGGCTGAACGTGCAGAATACACCATCCCATAATACCTAGAAGATCAGCTACCTTCCTGTCTGCATTTTGTTAAAAGTATCAGGCCACTATCAAGAGATGCTTCTTTCCTGACCTTAGCTCTGTTATTTCAAATGCACTTGAAGTGAATTGTAAGTGGGTTTAATGAGCCCCATCTGACTTTCGGCCTGAGCAAAGCAATGGCATTCACTCCTAGCATCAATGGAGAGTGTGGTGAGATGCATTTTGCCCAGTTTAACTCTTGAAGGGCTCTCTCGGGAGAGGTTTAGCATCTTGTGTCTGACTCTGATGTGGTGCTCCAATTTGCTCTTCCTAGGTGGAAACTCTCATGCAAATATGAAACCCAGCAGGTGCTGGGAGATGCTGGGAAAGGGTGGGAGGTGGCGGGAGGACATGACCCCCACCCGCAGCCTCATCCCTCTCCCTGCCATTCATCCACACCTGTCTTCTCCTTTCCTGGTCAGCCTCCATCCTCTTGTTTCACATTTAATTTCTGTTTTTCCAAACTCTGACTGAGTTGAGGAATGAGATACCATTTCATAATAAATTAACACAAAGCCCTTGATGTAAATAACGCTGTTGGTGGCAGTGTCCTTGATGGCGATGCGGTGGGGAGGCATAAAAGCCAGATCAAAGCCATCACATTTTAACTTCATACAAGCCCCAGGGGCCACGTATCAGGAGCGGATGGCAGGCTGTGAGGGTTTGCACTAGAGAGACTGGGATGGGTAGGGACTGACAGGCAAATGAGCCAATGTGTCAGAGAAAGAGTATGACCTAGTCCCAGTCCCATGCAAGACCTGGCCTCCAAAACAAGGTCAAATGCCCTCTATTCAATGCACATGATAGTGGGAAATGTATGACTACCTCAATGAGACCGTCATTCCTCAAAAAGTTAAGCTGGAAGATACAAGGTGTCAGCGGAAGCAGAAAACAGCTATCCTAACTTTGGAGCACTATTGGCAGGGCTGGCTACAACAATGCCCTAGAGGTTGTATTAAGATATGTATTATTCTGGCAAACCTGCGATGGTCATTCTGATGCATTTGCTTTCTGTTTGTTCATATAAGGGTATATCTCAGAGGTGCTATGGATTACCTCTTGTAGTGGTGAAATAAGTTTTTCTACTTTTCAATAAAGGAAACCCAGTATTCATGTACCTCTAGGGGTAGCAAGTAGAACACAGGGGTGGGGTTGGGGGGTAGGGGAGGAGGGGGTGTGGAAAGAAATGGTGGCAAGATACCCAGAAAGAAACAGGATGTTTGGGAGCTGCTTATGGAAGCAACGGCACAATTCTGCTGGGTGAGATTGAACAAGTCAATGGCAGGCATTTGGGTTAATTTCCAAATAAGAACAAACGGAAAGGCCCAAACTAACAAGCACACATAAACCCAGGGATGGTTTGGGGCTTGCATGAATCCAAGCTCCAACTTAAGAACAATTAACTCTTACATCGTGGTCCTGCTCCCTATTTACCTCCAGGAAGGGAACACGGAGGAAACAGATGGTACACCAAATGTGGCGAAGAAATTAGACAGAGCCTGCTACCAGATCAAATAGTGTCGGGCTCTTGAAAACTTGTCTCTGAACATGCGGTCATTGTGTCAGTCTAGGTAAACTGGAGAAACAAATAGATAGACTCACATGCGGATATAAGGCTACAGTTTCTATACAAGAGGAATAGGACATTGAGAAAGCATTCCAGCCCAGTGCAGTTCAAAGTCATAAGTCCGATATTAGCCCATATGTCCGATATGTCATATGCCTGTCTGTACTATCTCCTTCCAACTCACAAAGTCACAGGCCAGTGGGTGCAGAGTCCCAGCGCTGGCAGGGGTCTCCCCATGGCTCCTCATTTCTGGGACTCAGGGTCCATCAACATCATCCAGTGGTGGTAGAAGCAACTCAGCACTGGCAGGGCTCTCCACCTGGCTTCTCCAGCTTCAGCGGTCTGGTTCCATCAGGGTAAGGCCATGTGGCTTCTCCTCCAGCTTCTCCAGCTCCTCAGATGCTGCCATCTTGCCT
This sequence comes from Nesogale talazaci, assembly GCA_004026705.1. NCBI lineage: Eukaryota > Metazoa > Chordata > Mammalia > Afrosoricida > Tenrecidae > Nesogale > Nesogale talazaci. The sequence goes on along the minus strand of PVJH01008603.1, from coordinate 63,351 downwards.
TGTTGGTAATTCATCATCTCTAAGACTAACTCCCAATAACTGGGGAGATCGAGTCTCATCTCCACTAGGGAAATATCACAAGATTTCCCAGACGTCTCAGGAGAAAGCCTTGCCCACACAGAGGCTTCATTGGCTATTCAATGGCTACCTCCAGACTAACAGGCTAGCCTCCACCCCTAAATCTCAATCATGAAATTAATATAAGCATATGACCTTCACAGTCTACGTGTTATGTCAACTAAGTTTATATAGAAGAGCCTATAATCTGAAGTTGAAGGGAGGGATTACTATCAGAGCCTAAAGTCCGAGAATCTGGTCTTCAGAAGGCTATGGATGACAGTGGAAGTCCATGATTCATTGATGGAACTATAAACCTCTGGTGAATTCCCTCTATCCACAATTGAGAGATAGGAGGGAAGTGGTCAGTAAAGGGAGTGCATTGGTGAGTTATGTATAGAAGATCAGAGGCAGAAACCTGACTTGAACAGTTAAAATTTGCCAGCAGCTTCCCTCTAAGATGCAAGCTAGACCTGATCTTGTCTCCAAAATCTTATGTATTGGGGGATTGAATTATTGGTCTGTTTATTTATGACACATATTAGAGGGTATCTTGGGAGTGTTATGTCATTGGGATCTTGAAGTTGCGGTGAGTTTTTTTTTCTTTTTTGGGGGGATATGAAAACAAGGAATGATGGGCCTATCGAGTCAGCAAGTGGAAAATGGGTTTTTGGGGGGGCAGGGGACCCAGAGGAGTTGATGTAATAAAGGGGTGATAGCGCCAATTCACCCCAAGATTCCATAGAGAAAAACAGTGTTGGAAAACTGTGGTAGGGACAGTGTAAGTCTCCTGGATATGATTGAATATTAAATGATTTGATATATGCATTAATCCCAATTAATTAAAAAGAAACCAAACGTACTGTATTGTTAGCTGCTATCCAGTCAAACCCCAACGTAGGCCACTTCACTGAAAACAGATGGAAGCATTGCCTGGTTTTCTCCCATGCTAGCATTGGGAATGGGCTGGACCACTGTGGTCCAGACCTTGTTCACTGGCTGATGTGATGACCTTTATTCCATGCTAGTCTGTGAGCTCTGCTGAGACCTGTTCAGCATCCTTACAACATGCGTACCTTCACTGGCCAATGAGTGGGGCTGTGCATGAAGTGGAGTGACTGGGAATGGAACCAGGGTTTCAATAGAAGGTGAGATTCTACAGCTCTGCCTCCACTGGTCCTTATACACATACCATGTGGTCCAGCAATTTCACTCCTACATATATTGCTCCCAAGAATTGATAGCAAGAACACAACAGGTACGCATCTTCCAATGTTCACAGCATCATTAATCATTATAGTTGAAAGGTGAAAATGACTCGAATGCTGTTGTAATTACATAACCTATTGTCAATTTGAGACTAAAGAGTGAAGGGGTGGGATTTAGCCTGGCATTCAGGTTGCAGCTTGATGACCACATTTGGAAGTGCTAAGGAGCCCCTCTAAATAAATAAATGAAGAGCTGGCTGGAGGTGAGTCACAGGGTCACTCCCTGTGAGACATGCTTGCTGACAGAACCCCTGCCAACACGGAGATGCCTTGACCTTCACTGCATCCACAAGGCTTTCCAACCAGTGGCCTGTGATCTTCCTGCATTCGACATCATTGCATTGTGTTTCATGAGTCGAAAGAGAATTTTATCGTTTGGCATCAGACATGTGGACTCATATCAGACATATGGGCTTGATCTGAATGAGGCTGGAATGTTTTCTCAATATTCAATTGCTCTTGTATGTAAAGCTCTTTCATGTACACATATCAGTGTCCATGAAATTGTTTCTCTAATCTACCCAGACTATCCCAAATGCCCATCAAAAGATAAATAAGCGGCCATCTACCTCAGAAGCCACAAAGCCCACATGGAAGAAGCACACCAGCCTGTGTGATCATGAGGTGTCAGGTATTAGGCATCAAAGACCCAGAGCAAAAAAAATCATGATGTGAATGGGAGGGGAGGGTGGTTGAAGAACATGGAGTGGAAGCCCAAAGCCAATCTGTAAGCAACTGGACATTCCTTACAAAATGGTCATAGAGAGAAGACAGGTCAGTCAGGGTGCAGTATAACACTGGTGAAACATACAACTTTCCTCTGGTTTTTTAATGCTTGCTCCCCCCATTATCATTACCCTAATTCTATCTTATGAATCTGGCTAGACCAGATCATGTGCGTGGGTACCAATAATAGCTAGAAACACTAGGAATCCAGATCAGATAAACTGTTGAGGACCAATATTGATAGTAATCATATCAGGGGGCGGGGGGAGGTGGGGGAAGCAAGGGAGAACTGATTGCAATGATCTACTTATAACACCCTCACAGGGGGGTGGACAACAGGCAAGGGGATAAAGGGAGACATAAGACAGTGCCGGACATGAAACAATAATAATTTATAAATCATCAAGGGTTCATGAGGGAGGAAAAATGAGAAGCTGATTCTAGGACTCAAGTAGAAAGAAAATGTTTTGAAGATGATGATGGCAACAGATGTGCAAATGGATGGATGGATGTGCAAATTGACACATGGATGGATGGATGCATGGTGATAAGCATTGTATGAGCCCCCAATAAAATGATTTTAAAAAAATCAATGTCACATATGCATCCAAAGGAAAATTATGTGGCGATAAAGAGAAATAAAGTTTGAACACATACTTCAACATAGATGGGCCTTGAAATACTATGCTGAGTGGTGACAGACAGAATAGAACAAATGTTAGATGGTCCCAATTAAAAGAAACATCTATAATTGGCAAATTAATAGAGATAAAACACCTGTCTATCATTTTGTCATATTGTGGTGGCTTGTGTGTTACTATGATGCTGGAAGCGATGTCCTTGGTGTTTTAAATATCAGCAGGGCCCCCAAAAGAGAACAGGGTTGAGCAGAGCTTCCAGGCTATGAAGGAAGAAAGAAAAGGCTGTCCACTTTTGAGCAATTAGCCACTGGAAATCTTATGGACACCATCAAACGGCTGTCAGATATGGAAAACCTGATGAACAGCAAATGAATAGCAATGGCATTTTGTGAGTGATTGTGCCAGAAGACGAACCCCTCAGGTTGGAAAGCACTCAAGGTATAGCTGAGGAAAAGCTACTTTCTGAAGGTAAACTTGATCAAAACAATATGGATGGAGCCTTTGGGAGGAAAGCCTTTTGGACCTTCATTTGTTGATAAGGCAGAACTCCAAAAGAGAAGAAACATCTGCAAACATCTATTAGTGATTGGAAATTGACATGTACAAAGTATGAATCTAGGAAAACTGGAAGCCATCAAACATGAAATAGAATACATAAAGATCAATATCCTAGAGTTGCTTTCATTGTCAAAAAGGCTATTTCAAGATCTATTATTCTGAACTACAGCAGTGTCATTGATAGGATAATACACAGCTGCATATGAGGAACTACAGTAAATATACTTATTATTCCCCTCGATACACCAACCACTAAAGCTAGTGAATGATGCAGAAATTGAAGAATTCTGTCAACATAACATCTTCTATCAGAAATCGATCAAGCATGCAATCAAGATGCCTTGATAACTATTGGTAATTGGAATGTAAAAGTTGAAATCAAAGAAAGGCAGTAGTAAGGAAAATATGGCCGTAGTGTTAGGAACAAAGCTGGAGATGACATGATAGAATTTTGCAAGTCCAATGACTTGTTCATAGCAAATATCAATTTCCAACCACAAACAAGGCCGGGGATTTCTCCAGATGGAATACACAGAAATCAAATCAACTACATCTGTGGAAAGAGACAATGGAGAAGCTCAGTATCAGCAGCTAAAACCAAACCAGACCAAAGAGATAACTATTTATCAGTGACTACTAGGGGCTTGAAGAAGCAATAAGAGTTATTCTTTAAGAGGTTTGGAGACTTATTAAAGATGATGGGAAGGTGGGGAAATGGGTTGTAGTGTGGAAATTGGTAGGGGTGGTGGTTCCATAATATGGTGATTGTAATTAATGTCACATAAAAAGTGTTTGAAGTGGACTGCTTGCTCATGGCTAGCTTAGGAAAGAATATGTTTACATACAACCCAAACAAAGTGAAAACAAGAGGATGTTAGGGAAGGGCTCAGGGTCCACAGAATTATGGAATCCCAGGCCTAGAGCAGGCAGGAACCAAGCTCAAAGTGAGGAGGAGGCATTAGAAGGGTCGCCCTGGAATGGTGGCAGCACACCCTGGCAGGTCACCTGCACAGTCTTCTGTCTCTGGAAGGAAGGTACATCCTCTTGGGTACCTCCTGGGATACTAGATGGTTGAGAAGGAGAATTTGGTGTCTTCGGCCTCCCTAGTGCAAGGTCATGGTCTTATTTCCATCCTCCTCAAGACGATGCACCATGAGGAGGTGGTGTTTTCTCCAAAGGGAACCTGGGGTGCCTCAAGAAGAAGGAATGTTTACTGGGAAGCTAACACACAGAATGTACACACTGAGCTCCCCCCACCCGGAGAGCAACTACATAAATGCACACTTTTAAAATTGATAAAAAGCATGCAATCAAGATGCCTTGATGGTTACTGGTGATTGGACTATGAAAGTTGGAAGCAAAGAAGAAGGGCAATAGTTGGAAAAGATGGCCTTAGTGTAAGAAACAAAGCTGGAGATGACATGATAGAATTTTGCAAATCCAATCACTGCACATACCTTGCACTAGATCATTATTAGCAAATAAGGCAACACTATATATTGCAGCTTTTTATCATTCAAAAACCTTATCATTGTGAATCAAGGGCAGGTCTACAGAGCAGATTATCAGTCCTATAGTCAACAATCCATACACATGGTGCTTCAACTCCTCCAATGCAATCCCCCTCAGCGTACTTTCTCTTAGCTGTTTTCTCCTGGTGTTTCCCAAGTCTGATCCTCTTTATCTGATCCTCTGAGCTTTGTGATCAGGTAAATGCTCCTCTTTTGACCTTGAGTGGTCTATCAGTGTCATGCAGGAGCAAGTCTAGTTCCAGACCTGCAGAGTGAGTCAGGTCAGCTTCTCAGGGGTCCCACCAGTGTGTGCTTGACCATGAACCTGGTCTTTTACCATTTTGAGTTCTGTTACACATTTTTCTGGTGCCATATCCAGGACTTTTTCAGAGCAGTGGGTAGCGAGTGCTAGTCAGACACCATCTGGCTCTTCTGATCTCAGAGTTGTGGAGACGGATATTTAAATGGTCCATTAATCCATGAGATGTGTGTCCTTTGAGTTTTCATCCCCTTGTGTATTTTTAAATCAGTTTCAGATGTGTGTAAGGAGCCCTGGTGGCTCAGCAGGCTGAGCATTGGGCTGCCAACCACAAGATGAGCAGTTTGAAACCACCAAATGCTCTGAGGGAGAAAGATGAGATTTCTACTCCTGTGAATATGGCGGACAGTTTCAGAGAGCCATGGAGCCATTGCACTCTGTCTTACAGGGCAGCTGTATGTCAGAATGGACTCGGGGATGGTGGGTCGCGTTTTTCATTCTTTCTCCCCGCAGCTTTTTCCCCACCAATATAATAAAGTGCTAACTTGTTCAGAAGAGACACTTATAGAATGGGAGTTTCTTCCAAAGTAGAAGGAAGTAGAGAAAGGAACGGTTAGAACAATGGGTTGATCAAGGTAGGTTCCTCAGAAGATGCTCCCACCCACCCCCTCCATGATACAGACCGGGAAGCTGAAACCCAGAGAAGGTCTTGATCTGGGTCCTAAGAGATGAATAGGGGATGAAAAGTAGGAAATTGGCTGGTGAACAAATTTATGGGATGGATAAGAATAATGGTATGGAAGAATTTGCCATTAGAATGTACTAGAATCCCGGTCACTTTTACAAGGAAAGATGACCCTGTTCACGTGCCAATTCTAGGTATGACTCTACTACATCTGTGCTGTGAGACATTGAGCAAGTTATGAATTCCTAGTGGATCTCACAAAATCTGTAGGATGGAACCCATAATTCCTACCTCTCACAGGGTAGGATACTTTCTAGAGAAAGTGCTTGATGCCATGCTTAGCTTACAGTAAGGATCTGATAAGTGGTAGTTTCCTTGAATATCCTCCTTATCGTCCTCTTCTTTATACTAAATTGCATCAATTGGTGGGTGAGAAATATTGTAGACTCAAAACCTGAGTAAACCAGGATGATCCACTTTAATAATTACCGGAAGCATAGTGTGTTCAATATAGGACTCTTCCCCAACCAAGGGTGGCATAGTGGTTGTGCCCGAGACTGTGGCCCACTGGGTTGGAGGTTCAATTCCAGCTCCCAGAAGCAAAGGCTGGGCCTCCTACTCCCACCGCCTGAGGGCAGTGATGCCTAAAAATAAAATAATAATAATAATAAAATAAACTCACTGCCTTCTAATGCACCAAGCTAACCTTTGGGATTTCTGTTGTCAATTTGAGCTCATGTAGAGAGTTCTTAGTAATGCCCAATTCTTTATTAATTAAGCTAAATTATCTCAGGGCAATAGTCTCAGAAGTTCATCTAGACTTCATGACTCCAGAAAGATTAGATTCCTCGAGAGTTTTAAATGCTGCTCTGTATCTTCTCCCTTCAGGTTGGAATTCTTCTTTAGAATCTTTGGTCAAAACCTTTAGTAACTTTCAGAGGTGTCCTGCCACAGGCCTTTTCTGGCCTGCTATTTTCTTCTTTACAAGAAGAGAGTTTCTGTGGGTCTCTGATAAGCACGGACGCCTCATTACCAATCTAGTCCCCATGGGGTCAACTTAATGTATTTAAATGATTGGTTTTGCTTTTGCCCAAAGTGTAGTAGAAACAGGCAAATGCACAAGAGTATTAAAAAAAGTGTTCATTTTGAATAGGCCTTGAGGATTTAGATTTATGATTACAGGGAGCCCCAAATTTATGATGCATTTGAATTATGAGGAACCATACTTGGAACTGTCCATTTGGGCAAAGGGGGGTTGTTTTGAGGTTTTTTTTTTTGTGCATCTTACTGTTAGTAATATGTACTACATATAGTATTGCTATGTGGCTTTTGCTGATGGAAATTTATATGTGAAGTTTCTAGTCCCCAAAGACAGATTTACAAAGATGCTGATAATAAAAACTGAAGGTAAAAGTAGTATGTGAATTATATCAGAAAAAAACCACCACAGGTATTCAGAATAGAACTCTGTCCTAAGTAGGAGACAGTATATTCATCAAGGTCCTCAAGGTGTAGGGCGAGTGGCCATTAGCTGAAGCATGACCTCAAACAGTGAGCATTAGGGGGTTAGTGCATGGGGAACAATCTAGCAGTTAAAGTGAGTAAACTTAGGCAGCAGCCCACCATAACAGCCTTATTCCAATTTCTTCTCTATGCCTATGTGCACTGAGTTGGGTTAAGTTATCCTTGGCTGTGTTTTATGGGGAAAATTATATGCTCCAGGGCAAAGTGAGCATCAAAGGATTCCCAGGAGTCCTGCAAAATAGCTATCTCAAGGTCTGCTGCTGGGGGTCAGAGATTTAAATGGCTACAAGGGCCCAGCAAGGGATGATAATGGGTAAAGCAGGCCAGGAATTATTGTTTTTCGATTCCAGTTCTTCTTGAAATATACACCTTCTTTACTCTGCTATTCATTTTCCCACTTTTGTTGCAAACATTGGTAGAGAAAAGATGTCTCTACTAGAAGGAGTGACGAGTCATCCTTAGCTGTAATGGAAAGGCATAAATGAGAGTGCCATTTTTCAACTTTTGCTTGATTAAAAAACAATAGTACCACCAACAACCATATTTTAGAGTCTAAAAGTAGCCTGCAGAGCACTAGTGGAGCACATCTGATCCACCAAGCATGGAGAGCCTCCCTTACCAACTGTACTCCACATCCACTGAGCATAGTTCCAAACCTAGACTGTCAGTGGAAAGGCAAACTTACATAGGCATTTAGAGTAGCTTCATCCATTGTCATATTCAACAAAGATATTAGAGACATGGCAGAAATAGATCAATTGAACCTTTTTACATTATGTATTTGTGGGGCAGTAGTGGAATGAGATTCTAGTATATTTTACATACAACGCACCCTTTCCTTTTACTAGACAATAGGGTAGTGTAAACCCATATAGGACATTATTTATGGAGCTGAAAAATTTGAGGTTAATCTTTAGTCTGTCCCCCATAAAACTAGGAGAGAGAGAAATCACTTCATCCTGGGATGGAGGTGAAAAGCTGGTGTTTCGTTTTGTTTTGTCTCTGTCTTGTTTTGTCCTCCAGTAAGTTCCTAAAATCTGGAAAATTAAAAGAAAAAGAAATTAATCTGAAATTAATTAATTTTATACTTCCATAAATTTCCAACCATTTTGCCACATGTTTGCCAGCAACCTATCTATTCTGTTGTCATAACAATATCAACTTCTAATCATGCACTGGGAATAGATCTCTGAGTCAAATTTACAAGTTCTCCCACCTCCAACTAGACTCCACTGAGCTACCTGAGGTCTTGTGTATTATGCCTCATTGTCTTCTGAAGTCCTGAGATCCTTTGTGGGGTTCTCCTTTGGGTTATAGGGACACATGGACATACCCTCCCCATTGGACAGAGAGTGTGCTTATTTCAGCTTTGCATCCCAGTTCACAGGTTCTATCTTAGCCAAGGCAGGGGAAGTCCTACTCAATTGGTTGTTTAGGGGACCCATGAATGGTTCTAACTGTGGTGCCTAGATCATCATGGAAGATAGCAGAAGTAACCATGGAATTGTTTGTTGACCAATAAACTACCAATTCAGTTTTCACTGTATTTTGATGTAGAAAGACAATGCCTTGGACTGCAGAGGTATTGGCCATCCTTGTTCCAAAAAAGGAAAGAAGTGTGCATTGGTGATCTCTCGCTGTGTAACAAATGACTTCTAAAACTACAGCTTTAAATAACAGGTCTTTATTATATCGCAGTCTCTGGAAGTCACGCATTGGAGAACGGGTTAGCTGATGCCTTTGGCTCAGAGTCTCTCATGAGCTACTAGCCAACATGGTCGTCAAGGAAGCAGTCACCACAGGTTTGCCTGGGGCTGGAGACCATAAGCCTCAGGCCCTCTTGGCTCAGGCTGCTTGGCAGAATTGCTCCTCTGCTCATACTCAGCAACAGGTTTCCCTTGGTGTTAGAGGGAGATCTGAGAGGGGGCATGCCAGACAGATGCTGTTATCTTTTATAATGTGTTCTCATACATGACGTACCAACATGGGAGGGGAGCCTGGGAGGGGATGAATACCAGAAGGCAGGAATCACAGGGTGCTGTCCTGAAGGTTGTTCATCAATGAGTGAACGAGTTTCAAGTTTGTTAAATAGGGATATTCCATATTCAGCTTTGTTTTCAAAGAAGCTTGGCAACTCATAGAAAAAATAGAAAATTATGTCTTCTACCCTTCCACTTTTGTGACTCCCTCTCTTCTCTGCACTGGGAGATATTGCCCAGTCACTTCTGATTCATACTGACAACCAAACCAAACAGTGCCCTGGCTTGTGTCATCTTCACAAGGGTGGTTAGGTTTGAACCCACAGTCACAGACACTCTGTCAATTCATCACTGCACTAGCTGGTAAATTGATTTCCCAATAGAGATCCAGATACTGTGACCACAAGTTTATTTGAGTGAATATGAACCCCCAAGGGTAAGGGGGAAAAGTGATTCTTGCAAAATTTCCCAAGCTCAAGCTGTTCTAGAATGTTATCTGGGAGGGTGACCCCTGCCCTCCTCTCCTCAGAGAACCAGTTTAGGAAGCTTGCCCCTCCTTGTGTTCTCAGAATGCAGCATGATGCACAAACTTGATGGTTTGGTGAACTCTGAGGAATTCACTGGATTTGGCTACTCCAGGAGCACTAAGAGGAGGCTGTGTACTCCGGTGAGAGTTACATTCCCAAAAAACAACGGGGGCAGTTGGAATCTGTGCTATCAGGGTACTTTTGAGAATTGAATTGATGGTAGTGATACTTTTCTGGGGTTTGTTTGTTTTAGCTCTTCAAGGACTTGGACAGTGTGCCCCATCTATCCCACCTCCCTTGCCTCAGAAAGAGTTTGAAACAGCCCTTTCCTATGAACTATCTGACCTCAGATTTGGTCGAAAGAAAAAAGATGGCTAGACTCAGTGCTCCAGAAACTTACTGTGACACAAACCAGAAACCACCAATCAGGTGATGTCTTGACAGAGCAGTCTATTGGCTGTTGGCCATGGCAGGAAGAAAGTGTGGACATTCTTTAGAGTATGATGTGAGTAGGAAATACCTTCAGAGTCAATGCCAAGGTGTGTGTTTAAAGAACTAGGTGCTGGTGGTTCCCTGCCCTTCCCCTCATCAGATGTCCTGCTCCTCTAAGAACATGTTGATTGGGGTCTAGACTTCCTGCTGTTGTAGGTAGCAAGTCTGATGAATGATCGCAGGAGTGCAGAGTACAAGGACTGCATGGGATTTTCAAAGCTGTGCTCTTTGGGACACAGACCCTGGGCAACCGGATAGGTTGGAACTACCAACCTTGTACTTAGTTGCCCTGCACTTGATCTTCTGTCCCATCCAGAACTCCTTCAAAGCCTGGGGACTTCTGACAGCAGCTCACTAAACAAGAGCGCTATCCCCGTGTCTCCCACCAGACCCCACTCTCCGTGAATGTCCAGTAAAGAATCATTGAGTAAATGAATGAGGGCATCATCCTCAAAGCTCAGTCTTGGAAGGGTCTTAAGGGAGCCAACACTGGAAAAATCCACACTTGAAGAAGAGGGACGCTATGGCAACCCTTGTTTCCTTTCTGTTTTTCAAACTGGGTGGCCTCTTGCCGGTTTCCTGCCTGGCAGCTACAGTGATTGGACTCCCTCAGGCGTTGGCCCAATTCCTTAGTTTCAGTCCAGAGAGAAATTGATACCGCTGAGCACTGTCACTTCTGGTACCCGCCAGCTGGCTCAGCACATGCCAGCCCGGCCCTCCCCACCTCGCAGCGTGGCCCTCCTGCCACTGCCCTGGGAGTTTAATTGAGACAATAATGAGTGAGTGTGATGTGTGTGTGTGTGTGTGTGTGTGTGTAGTATGAGCACCTGGGGCGAATGTGTGGAAGGGTGTGTGTGTGAGCATCTGGGTGCGAGGCATCATGTTCTTGTGATGTCTTGTGGGTGCATGTGTTCGACGATGGTTGGGGACATCTGCAGGTGGGAGTTGGGGGTGTGGATATGGGAGGGTGAGCATTCGTGAGTCTATTTGTGTATGAGAATGTGGATTGGGGGGGCTGTGTGGATGTGGGTGGGTGTGAGTAGCTGTGGGTTTGTGAATGGAGAGCAGGGTCTATCCAGTGTAGGTGTACAGTTGAGTGAGTGTGAGTGTGCATGCTCATATGTGGGTGACAGCATAAAGGAGTGAATGAATGTGTGTGTATGTGCGCATGTCTGGATCCAGGCATGTATATGATATGTGACTATATGTGCATGAGTCTGGTGTGGATGTCCAGTGTATAGAGAATGTCTACACACCAAGGTATGAGAGTGTGGGTGGTGTGTATGAATTGATGTAAGTGTTTGTGTGTGAAAGTGTGATTAAGAGTGTCCATGGATACGTGCGTGTGTGTGTAAGTGGAGTGGATGGGAACAGGGTGAACCAGCATGTGTCAGGGTATGTGGGACATTTGTTGGTGTGCACAGCTATGTGGTGTGTGTGAATGTGCAATTGTGCTTGAGTGTACACCACTGCTAGTGTGTTCTGTACCTTCTGCCTCTTCCACTGCATCGCTCTCCCAATTAACGTGAAGCAGATGTGGTCAAGAGGAAGAAGAAGGGGAAAAGGGCAGCAGGCTTCTGCACTCTGTCTTTAATCTGATCAACTTTGGGTGGGGTGACTCTAAATCCAGGAGTATACATCATTTTTTATCCCTTATGCCAATTCCAATCAATTGGTCTGGCAGCCTGGACTGCTGTGTCATGAAAGATTCTGAGGCAGGGTTCCAGCTCAGTGGGAAGGCACACCGTGATCAATTAGCAATGCCTGCCGTGGGCACAGGGGATACTGGTCCTGTGCCTTCTGAGCAATGGAAGATTTGGATCTTGTGGCTTCCGTGGGAAAACATGGGTCCTCATTGAGAGCAACAGATGCATATCGAAACAGTGCCAGCACAGGGAATAATTGTGTGGTGTTTGTACAAACAGGAAGCAGGAGGGGGGAAGAGAAGCAAGACTTGAGAAGCTGTCACCCATGTTCTCGTTTCTGTGGCTGGCTGGCTTGCTTGCTTGCATTCATGTGATCCCATGGAAACCAGCGCCACATGAGTAATTAATGCTCAACAAGTGGAGTGAGTGTGGCAGGTGATGGGTTTAGAGCAAGAAAGGCAAATCCATTCTCTTAGCCACAGGCTCCAGTCACTTGCTGAGGGCTGCTCTCAAGACCCTGAATTCCTAAGCCCTGGGGGCTGATTAGCCGGCACCAAGTACCATGCAATTATGTGGCACCACATTCTGACAGGGGGCAAAGGGTTCCCCTTATCGCCAAGCCACCATCTGGCCAAGAGCCCAGAGACACACGAGCCCCTCTGATTTTTCCACCCAGACTCATGCTGGCTGCCCAGCCCCACACACCACCTGCACTCCGTGTGCACGTCCCAGTCTTGCTCACTGACATGGTCAAGGGTAACCAGCCCAGGGGACAACACACACACCTGGTAGCAACCAGCTGCTGGAGTATGGCCAGGAGGGCTTAGGCCTCTGTGCTCCCCAGGGACAGGGGGCAGGAAGAACGCCTCCTCTGACACTGTTCAGTCCCACAGGCCACTCTCACCCATGGAGATACTCAGTGGAACTGCCCGGGCCTTCACATAGCCAGATGACTGATGAGTGCTTCCTGCGGGCTGAGAATACACCTCCTCCTTATAGATGATCATTTCTCAAATGTCTTTTAAGTCCCTGGAGGGGACAGCCCTCTGTCCACCAGGTCGGGGTAGACTGTGTAACTGAGACATCTCCCGGCTCTTTCATCATCAGCATCATCAGCAGGGTTTCCTTCAGGAAACAGAGAACCCACTGCCCATGGTGGATTATTATTTATCCAGAGCATTGAAGTCCATCACATATCGTTAACACCTTCATTGTGGCCCCCAAATATCACCTGGATGGACAGTGTAGGCTCATGGTGCTTTCAGAGCAAGGGTCTCAGAAATGTAAAATAACTTGTCCAACCGACAAGCGATCCCAGCTTCTGGAATTCCATGCCATGCCTCTTAGCATGCCCCATCCAGCTCCAGGAGCCTGAATGTTTGGCCTCATGTTTCATCTGTGGCTCTGGTCATTATGAACTTGAGTCTGAGGACAGGTTTGTGTCACACATGGAAATCACCACCATTTCTTCCTTGATAATGTTATCAACTGCCGCCGAGTCAGTTCTGACTCCTGTTGACCCACGCACCACAGAATAGAGCACTGCCCTGTTCTGAGCTGCCCCCAGGATCTGTCAGGGATCAACTCACTGTACTCTGTAGGGTGTTCCTTGACTGGTTTCCAGAAGTAGGTCACCAGGTCCTTCTTTCTAGTCTGTCTTAAGTAGAAGTTCAGCTGAAACCAGCTTACAACGCACCACCTCCGCTGACACATGAGTGGTGGCTCTTCACGTATTCTGCTGACCAGCTCTGAAGCCCACATGGAAGGTGAGGGTTCTACCGCAGAATGATTGCGCGCCTTCCAAAACATGGAAACAAATTCCCTGCCATCAACTCAATGTCCTATCATAGTGACTCACTTGAACAGGGTACAACTGCCCCCTGTGGACTTCTGAGTCTGTAACTCTTTACAGGTTTGCCTTGGGAATGGAGTTGGTGGTTTCAAATGCCGACCTTATCTTAAAGTTAGCATCACAAGGTATAACCCCTCCTCTCCTAAGGTGCTTCTTCATGGCTTCTTAGTCCCACAGGAAACCGGCGGGGGCCTGTACCTGACATCCACCCATCAGTGGAGCCTTCTATTGATGTGAAGAATCATCCTCTTGCTGCCGCCCTTTCTCTTCTGGGGTTCAGAAATGACTAGGAGGGATGAGACATTAAGATGATTAACAGCATGGCTGGAGCACAAGCAGAGAAGCAGTGCTGGTTTGGGGTGGGCAAGGAGGAGGCAGGACCCCACCCTGATCATCACAATCCAGGTGTATCCAGAGATATGCATGCTCCACAAGTAGCTAAGGAAAGATTAAAACAAAAAAAAAAGTGTGAGACCATCTCTAGGAAGAGCCTGCTGGGCCCCAAGGCCATCCATCGGAAGTGCTCTCCCTGGGAAAGCAAAAGAAGACTCTTATCTTTGGATGCTCTTCTTCTCTTCCACAGTTCCACCAATCCCCAGAGACCAAGGCTCTTTCACTCTTGACAAGAAAGAGAAGTGAAAGTGCCTTGGTCTTCCCTACATCTCCCAGGAAGTGCAGGCTCCCAGGTCAGGGAACTGAGAGCAGAGGCTACATGCTCACCTCTTGGTGTGGGAGGCCTTGGATTTCCCTAGGCCTGTGGTTCTCAGTCTTCCTAGAACCACAACTCTTTAATATAGTTACTCGTGTTGTGGTGACTCCCCCAACCATGAAATTATTTTGGTTGCTATTTAATAACTATTATGAATAACTGCTACTGTTATGAATCAGGCAACACCTGTGAAAGGGTCATTCAACCCCCAAAGGGGTCGTGACCCGCAGGTTAAGAGCCACTGCTCTAGGCAATGCTACATCCTAGAAGTTTCACTGAACTTGGGACAAGAGTCCCAAGTGTTGTCCCATTTGTGTATTTCAAAGGCAATAGGGCTCAATCGGGTATGATCCTCCAGAGAAACAGAAAAACAGAATCCGGTAAAAAAGGTTTGGGGGGGGGGGGTAGTACACAGGCACACATGCGAGAGAAAGAATGAGAGAGGTGGAATGGCTTTAAGGATTTGATTTGTGTCGCTATGAGAGTTGGCAAATTTCAAATTTGTAGGGCCATCAGATCAGAAATTCAGGCAGCAATTCTTCTTCAGGAAACTTGTCCTTTGCTCTTTAAGTCTTCAGCTGATTGAGGGAGTTCCACTCACAAAATCAAGAATAATGTCCTTTATTCCAAGTAAATTGATTGCTGATTATAGTTGTGTGGATGTTAATCACATTTTTAAAATACCTTTATAACAACGCTTCGGGTCCGTGCTTGATTAAGTAACTGACCACTATAGCCTACCCTGCATTAAGCAGATGCACGACCTGATGAGGGCCAACAATTACAGCCTGCAGGATGGATTTCACCTCCACATTAAAAAAAAAAAAAAAAAAAAAAACCTTGCAAGGAGAGCAATACACCGCATCACAATAAGCAGAGAAAAGATTGAAGTTGTCCAGGATTTCATTGTACTTTTACTTGGATCCACAGACAACATTTATGGAAGCGTTTGTAAAGGACGTCTTGTGTTGGGAAAATATGCTGCAAAAGAACCTCTTTAATGTGTTGAAAACCACGGTGTCACTTTTCTAGACTTGACTCAGCCCTGGTATTTTCAGTCACCTGATATATAGGTGACAGCAAATAAGGAAGGCCAAAGAATACTTGGTGTGTTTGAATTAGGATATAGAATATTCCAAATGCTTTGGGTTGTCTAAACTACCAAATCTGTCTTGGAAGAAGTATAACTGGAATGCTTCTCAGAAGTTAGACTATTGCGATGTTATCTCCCTTATTTTGGACAAAAAACACCACCTGTCTGCCAGTTTATCATACTTTGGTGGCAGATGTAAAGTCTTGAAAATATTACGTTGAGTGAATACAGGCAGAAGAGGACGAATACTATAGGGTCCCACTTATAAGCAAGAACTAGAATAGGCAGGTGTATAGAGATCACTTCACCTCTTGTCTGTCCCTTTGTCATATCGTACTGGTTTGTGTGTTGATACAATACTGACAGCTATGATGCTGGTGTCTCAAATATCATCAGGGTCACTCAAAATGACACATTTCAGCAGAGCTCCCAGAGTGAGAACAATCTATAAGGAAGGAAAAAGTTATCCACTGTTGAGGAATGAGTCACAGAAAACATCATGGTTAGCATCAAAACATTGCCAGACACTGAAGACCTAATGAATAGGAGAAGGACATTGTCAGAGACAGTGAAAGAAGATGAGCCCCTGAGGTCAGAAGACACTCAAAAGATGAGTGAGAAAGGGCTGCCTTCTCAAAATAGAGCCTACCATAATGATGTGAATTGAGTAAATCCTGTGGTAGTAAAGTCCTTGGTATGTTCATTTGCTAATGGGATACGACTCAAAAGAAGAAGAAATAGCTGCAAACATCTAATAATCAAAACTTCAAATGTTCGAAGTATGAATCTTAGAAAATTGAAAGTCATTAAATGGAATGCATAAGGATTGATATCTTAGGCATTTGTAAGCTGAAATGGATTGGTATCAGTCATTTTGAATTAGAAAATCATAATGGTTTACTATGCTGGGAATAGCATAATTAAAAGAATGGAATAGCATCCATCATCAAAAATGACATTTCAAGATTTGCCTTGAAGCACAAAGCTGTCGGTGATAAGATTATCTCAGTTCCTATTCAAAGAAATCCAGCCAATACAATTATTATTCAACATTATGCACCAACAGCTAAAGCTAGTGATGAAGAATTCTACCAACATCGTCAGGCTGAAATTGATCAAACATGAAATTTAGATACATTGATAATTATCAGCATTGGAATGCAAAAACTGGAAAGAAAGAGGAAGGATGACAAGCTGGAGAATATAGTCCAAGTGCTAGAAAAGAAGCTGGAGATCACATGATAGA
Source organism: Nesogale talazaci (assembly GCA_004026705.1). Taxonomy (NCBI): domain Eukaryota; kingdom Metazoa; phylum Chordata; class Mammalia; order Afrosoricida; family Tenrecidae; genus Nesogale; species Nesogale talazaci. The sequence goes on along the minus strand of PVJH01008603.1, from coordinate 46,578 downwards.
ATTTTACAAAATCCAAAACATATTCATAGCAAATATCTTTTTCAACTATACAAACATACATGTGGACTTCTCCAGATGGAGTACACAGAAATTAAATTGACTACATCTGAGAAGAGACAGTGAAGAAGCTCAATATAAGCAGGTGAAATGATGCCGGGGGTGAAGGAGTTGACTGTAGAACAGATGAACCATTGCTCATGTTTGTTAAACCTAAGAACGCCTAAAAATTGTGCCTACCTGAGCATCCTCTGTCTTGACCATGTAGTATGGAGGCAGTACAAGCATGCCAATTCCAGAATACAAGAGAACAGAAGGTACCAGTGTTTTTAAGGCATCAGTGCCTAGTAGATCTTTGCACCCCTCATAGATTTCTGATTCCTTTCTGTAGTGAGGTCTTGAGCCAAATGAGGTCCCAAGCATCCATGGAATGGGGGATAGGGATGCCACGTGCAGATCTGGGAATTGCTAGGCTTGCAAAATGGTGCTATAATTTATGTAAATACATTTCCAGCCATTACAAAATGAGATTTCGACATGAACAGTCTGACTTCTCTTCAGCAGTGTAGCAATGCAGGGCCACCGTTGGCTTTTCTCTCCAGACTGGAGGTGTCTATGGTTTGCATAGATCCACACCCAACCAGGCCATCCCTTCATTTCCATTACCTGTCTGGTTTTTATTGGCACTTGATTTGAGATCCCTTACATTTTTTAAACTCACTGTTTAAACTCAAGTACGTGCTCACTCATAGCAATCCTCTAGAACATGCTATTTCTGCCCCTGTGAGTTTCTATACTGTAACTCTTTATGCAGGTAGAAAGCCAGTATTTCTCCCAAGTTGCTGTTATATTTCTTTGAACTGCTAGCTTTCAAGTTACCAGCCCAACATGCAACCACGATAGCACCAGTCTACATGACTTCCGGTAGCCCCTTCTGCCTGGTGTAGGTGATGTTATTACTTGTCATTAGTTCGATTCTGATTCATGGCACCCTCATGTATGCAGCATAGAATTATTCCATAGGGATATCAATACTGGAATCGTCCAGGTGGCACGAGGTAGGTTTGAGCCACCCATTTTTTGGCTAATAGTAGAGCGTTTACCTAAGGATTCTTGCTCAGTGTCGATGAAGAAGGTAATATTAATACTTTGTTACACAGTCTGCTAATGTATTACAAATGGCCCCAACTTATTGTGGCATAAAACAACAACTCTTTTCTTATACCTCATGACTTGAAAGTCTCATGCCTTGGCAGGGATGGCTTTAAGGCTAAGCTCAGCTGAGCCCATCAGCGAGAGCATCAGTATTTTGGGTTCCACTACAGAACAATGAAACAAAGATAGTCAGACTTATACTGACTGGACACCCAGAGAGAATGCTCTAAGAGACCTAGGCAGAAATGAAAACGTTTCTTGAGACTTGGTATGAGAAACCCCCCAATGTCATTTGTACCATGATCTATTGGTCAAGCAAGTCACTCGGGGCTGTGTAGTCATTAGACTCAATGAGAGATGTACTAAAGAACTGATGTAATCTTGACCCCACCCCAAATCTACGATTCGTATTCTCTTCTCCTGAATTAAAGGATACTAATTAGTCCAAATTTTAAAAAGTCTTATATTAAACTGCTCCATATCATTAAAAAAACATGCTATCCAGATCCCACAATCTGAAAGATAAATCTGTCCAGGATACCATTTACTCAGTATCATGCTCACTGCCCTCTTAGAGGCACTACTTGGCACACAATATTACACAGAATACTGTGAGTCACAAGGAATTAAACTTCAAGCCTTTTTAAGAAAATAAAGGCAAGAAATTCTTGATTCATACTGGTAACTACATAGGTAAATATGAAAGCATAAATGCATTTTTGTAACTCTTTTCTTCTTTCTGATATTAACAAAAACACAACATAAAGCAATAATTATCTAACTGTGTTGATGGACTCCTAATGCATAATGATGCAATTTGTAGAGCAATAATAATATAAAGGAGGGGGGAAGGAAATAGCTACACTGAAACAAAGTTTCTGTACACTATTAAAATTAAGTTAGTATTAATCTAAGTTAGATTATTTTACATTAAGATGCTAATTGCAATCCCCAGGCAAATGCTCACGAAATCATTTTTAAAATATAGGAAAGAAACGACAAGGAAATTAAAATGGCACACACAGAAAATATCTACTGAACACAAAAGAAGTCAGCAATGAAGGGCTAAAAGAATAAAAAAATATGGCATACAGAAGCAAGTAGGAGGAAAAGGGCAGATTAAACTCCAATCACAAGGCAGAGATTAGTAGAATAGGTTTCTAAAAGGCATAGTCCAACCCTATGTTGTCTTTAAGAGATAGATTTTTTATTCAAAGGCACAAGTAGACATAAAAAGATAGCAGAGGGGAAGTGCTTGGTTCCCGTATCCAAAGCACCAGGAGTAGGTTTGCTCCAGGAGCTTAAATGGTATCATCAAGACTTAGTCTTACTCACTTAAGTTTTCTTCTGTGTTAGCTCCACTGTTAGGCTCAGCTTCTCCCTGGCACTCCCTCCAGAGGCTTCAGGTTTATCAACTCCAGTGGAAAGTAAAATTGTCTTCCTTTGTCTACTGGCAAACTGCTTTGAATCTCATTGACTTCCTTGGGTCAAATGCCCACACATGTGGTTCAGTTGTTGTAACCAGGCATGCGTGATATGTCCTGGCCTAGATATTCTGGGGTAGTTTGGTCCAAATATCCCTGAACAACTTGTCTTGAGAGTAGATGAGAGACTTTCCAACAAATGGAAGACAGAACACTTTAACTATTAGAAAGGACAGTGGGTACAGACTGGGCTGGCCACCAAACTGCAAATGTTGGTGCCAAATACACTAGACCAGGTGATCGGCAAACTCTTGAGACTGAAGAGCCAATCCCGTCCCTCCTAAAACTTTAAAATCACTCCAGCATCTTAAATATGTTTTTCCCAACAAACAAATTCACCGTGATCTGAATTAATAGCCTTCAAATGTTTCCCATGTTACTTCAGAGTCGCAGGTTCACCCTGAAAGAGCCACATATGTCTCCCGAGTCAGTTTGCCGACCACTGCACTAGACCAACAGAGGGCTTTGAAAGGACCTCCTCTCCATCGACAAAAGCCGACCTAAATGATTCATAAGAACTCCCAACCTATGGCTTTATGCTCATCTTTTAATCATACCAAAGAGCTTCTGTACTTATGTTTAAAGTCTGCTTTTGCTCCTCCATCTGGGGAACGAACCTGAGTTGAGTTTGGAATGATCGAAAACCACAAAGTTCACATCTCAAAATTATGAAGTGTCTATGTTACACCAGACTCCCGCACATAGACAGTCTTACCCAAGCCACATGAAACCTGGTGGATAGCTGGGATTCTCAGACATTTTATGATACAGAAACTGAGGAAGAGAGGACTCATGAAGTTGGTCAAAGCAGGAACCTAGCAAGTGTGGAGACTGGATACTCATCCACATCAATGCTCCCCTTGGAAATTGGGGTTCTCTCCCCTGCTCTGCACTGCCTACTTCACATGTTGCACCATGTAATAGGTATGTGTGTTTCTGTATGGCCACATTCAAGTGACAGCTGGGAAGGAGTCATGGACATGCCCAGAGTAGAGTTGACTTCACCACAAATCTGGATTTCAACGTTAGAATTAAAGCTAAATCAGAAGGACTGACAAATTGCGTGCCAGCAAAGCACAAAACCAGACTTTCTTAGCTTTCACTTCACTGGAAACATATGTCCCTATCACTGTTGGATTGATGGTGGCCTGTGAAACTTGGACACTCATGCCTTGCATGTGGGTAGTCACTGCCAGCTCTTTGCAGTACAGTGTTCTGCTGGCCATGGCCCATGAATCTTCCTTTCAGTCTTCTCTTGGTTCCTGTTGCTATTCTATCCAATTTTCAGTCTGACTTTTTTACCTTGAGGTCAAGAATGGATCATGATGGAAACAGGGATCACCACAGCTATATTTTCTATCCCTCTTAATCCCCTTGCCTCCTCTTTGGCAGCTACTGAGAACCAATATTGAGATCAGCTAGTTCCCCTCATGCAGATCTTTTCTTTGAAAATGCTTCACCCATTTTTTGAGTAAATCAGGCAGCAAGCCCCACAATGTGTCTTCTGAACACAATGATCCAGAATCTCTGTCGTAAAAACAAATGAGATCTTGCTATCAGCTTGGTGGGGGTATCAGGTCTAAAACGCAAATAAGAAATAAACTCATCTGGTACTTTCTCCAGAAAGGAATCAAGCATTCCAGTAAGGCCCCTTCTATCAAAATGACTTGAGCCCACAGTTCGAGGTCAGCAAAAGTCTGTGTGTACAATGAAAATCCAGCCCCCCTACCCACAGCTAGTGAAACTGAGAATGAGAAACTTAGCTTGGTAGGAGACATGAAGCCTTTCTCACTTGTTTCCAATCCAACCCATTTTTTTTGTTATGAAATAAAAGGTTCTTTTGCTAGCAGAAGGCTATTATTGTTGCTGAATTTGCTAAGAAAATTGGGCAATTTATCAGTGGAGATGGCAACAGCAACTAGCCTGAGTTGCCAGAGGCGTTATTCTGCCACCCTCAGCAGCATTAGCAAGTTGGAGGGAAAAAATCTAGGTTCTAGGGTGGCAATAATGGATTTGGGTCTCTTGGTCGAGGAGGTAAATAGTAGGCACATTTTCCCTTTGCACATGCTAGTGGACAAGGATGTTTTCTGGAAAGGGGGTGTGATTTCAGATTTCTATGAGCATGAATGATTGGATGCTGGACAAAAATCTCTAAGTCATGTATGACAAATCTCCCTGGAAAATTTGGGCCCAAGTCAGGATTCAGTGAGTATTTTCTCTGCCTGCTGGGTTAACTTTTCTTTATTGACATTCTGGGTTGGTTTCCTTTTCTTTCTTTCTTTTTTTCTTTTTTGCTATTTGGGGCTTTGAATAACGTCTCGTTTTGTAAAACACCAAGAAACAGTGTCATGATTGGAGGCAAAAGGGATGAGGTAGCGCTGAGAGTGCGAACTCTATTCTGACAGGATAAGTGAGCCTGGGTGGTGATAATGTCGAACAGCAAAGCTATTGTTATTGACCATTTCATAGGCGCAGGTCCTTTGTCAGGCTGAGCGCTTACATATTTCATAAACAATGTGCTCAGGAAATGTCCAGCAAGGCACAACGGATGGAATAAGAATGAATGCTGAGTTGAGACTGATAGCCCATTTGGATGTCCTGTTATGAAAAACAGGAACTATAGATAGAGACAGAATATGATGTCAACTAGACTGATGAAGCCCAAAGTATCCCCCTCAGAAAGCAGTGCCCATTGTCCTCTCTGTTGATGCACAGCACCTGAACAGAGGAGCAAATGCTGGTGAAGGCAGGAAAGGTGGGGTCTTGGACCTAGAGGAAGTTAAAGAGAAGAAAGGACCGAAGTTTTTGCATAAATACTCGCAGAAAACAACGGCACAGCCCCTTTGCAAGTTGCTCACCTAAATAGCTTCACCAAGAACAAATAATTTCCCTTTCAGTCCAGACTGGCTAGAATCCTTGGATGATGGATTTAGCATGCCAATTAGTAATCTGGCTTGGGCTATTTACTGGGCTATTTACATGACCGTGGACTGTTGAGCAGGCTGTAGATACACTCATTTAGGTAGAGGGACTGTATTTATCATTACTTCGAAGCCCTATACTAAGATGGGATCTGTTTTTCTTCTGAGTGAACCTATAGAGACCAGGGATTTGACATGTTGCATTACCACCTCTCCTATATACATCCTACTAGCCCGTGAGTTACATACTGGGCTGTATCTTCAGGGTCAACAGTTCAAACGCAGCAATGATTTTTGAGGGAGAAAAGTGAGGTTCTCTCTGTCATCAAGACCGACAGCCACAGACATCCTGGGGAGTAGTTCTAGTCTGTCCTATAAGGTCACTATGAGTTGGAATTAATTTGATGGCAGAAAGTTTGGTGGTTTTGTTTCTGCTTTTAGCCTCCAAGATGGCCCCAAGTCACCCCATCTGCTGATATTTATACTCTGTGTAGCTCCCTCACACCTTGAATAAAACTAATGTGTTACAATGTATATTATAAATAAATTTAAGGTCTAAGGTTTGATCATAAAGACATAATGGTGTCTGTCTTGATCTCTTGGGATGCTTTGCCTTTGGAAAGCCAGCTCCCATGTGGTGAAGACAACCAAGCGGCTTGTGACAGGTGCATGAGGAACTAAGGCTCCTTCCAACAGCCATGTGTGTGGGTATCTGAGAAGGGGATCCTCCAACCAGTCAAGCTTTTAGAAGACCAGAAAGGCAGCCCAAAAAATAGCTCTAGCCGCGTGGGAAATCCTGAGCCAGAGCTACACAACCAAGTGACTCCTGGATTTCTGTTCCATAGAAACTGTGAAATAATACATGTTTGTTGTTGAGTCTTTAAACTTTCAAGCAATTTGTTAGGCAGGAATGGATAACCAGTAGAGTTGGAGATAGTCATCTATTGGGGACTCTATAATGATAGTTTTAGAAGTATTTTATTTGTTTGTATATAAAATAGAACAGGTAACAGATACAAGCATAGAAGCCAGTTACCAGAGTCAATTCAGACTCGTGATGACCCCATGTGTGTCATGGAGCGTGCTTCATAGTATTCTCAGTGACCGAGTTTTTGGAAGTAGATATCCAGGCCTTTCTTCTGAGATACCTCTGGGTGGACTCAAACTTCCAACTGGTGGTTAGCAGCCAAGTGCATTAACTACTTGCATCACACCAGAAGGATCAAATGACATATATTGACATATTACTTGATATAATAAAACCACATCCCATGTGTATCATTTTGCCCAAAGGTCAACTGCTATATTACTTTTCAGAACTCCAAGATCATGATAGGAACTTTGTCTTTAGATCTGGGTGAGATGATGAAGCCTTTGGAGGCTTTAGAGAAGAGTGCTATGACCCCAGTAATGTACGCAGAACACAGTGTCCAGAGTGTTGTCATCATTGTTATCGGGTGCTGTCAAGTCAGCTCCAATGAATATAATTCTTTGTACAGCAGAAGGAACCATTTCCTGGTCCTGTGTCACCCTCCCAAGTGTCCATATGTTTGTGCCTATCGTGGCAGCCACCGTGTCGATCCACTTGTTGAGGACCTGCCACCTTGTGCTCCCCCTCACCTCTTCCAGAATAGAGCAAGCCTACAATGAGCCATGGTGGCATAACAGTGATCAGGGTAAAACCACCAGCCACTCTTTGGGAGAAAGAAAAGCCTTTCTATTCCCATAAGGAGTTAGGAGAACACAAAGGCATATGTGGTCTCAGAAACCCACAGGGGCTGTTCTCTCCTGTCCTATAGGAGCACAATGAATCAGAATCGACTTGATGGCAGCCAGTGAGTGAGTGAGCTTTCCTTGGTTTTCTTTGAATCCGTTCTCATATACCAAGCATCCACATGAGTGCAAGGGACTGTGGAGGGTGCTGTAGAAGAGATACAAACTCAATTAGGTACAGTCCCTCCCTTAAGGGAAGCATATGGCTTCTCCATTTTAACACAATTATGAGAGTAAATCGCCTGGAATAATCATCATATAATGTGTTCCAGAGATAAATACACTTTTCAATTTCCTTGTGTCTTTTTGACCCAAGTAGACGTGAATGAGTGAGGATTTAATTAATTGCCAGTTCATCTTTCTTCTCCGAACCCATTCTCCCCTAAGCAGGGGGCGAGAGCATGGTCCAGGATTACAGAATAGCCACACTTTGTTTGGGTTTGGGGTGCTCTCTTAAAACAGGGATGCCTTAAAACAGAAATGCCAGACAGACTACAGCATGCTGATTGAATTAGACTTTTTCACTTTATTATTAGTCTGTATTTCAAATGTAACTGGGCATCTTTTATTTTTATTTGCTAAATCTGGCAGCCCTATAGTGAAAACATTCATCATCATAGAAGCTCCATCTGTCTCTGACTTACTCTGTACTGCTCTCCCCTAGTGTGCCACAAACCAGCCATGTGACCGCATGTCTGTTCCTTTACCACACCTGGTCTGTGCTCATCTCAGGCCTCAAAGGTACCACCTGTCTGCATGGAACACTCTGGGGCACATAAAACTTGACTCCTTGTCTTTCTCCTCTGGTAAAATGCCACCTCGTCAGAAGACTCTTTCTGATTGGGCAATCTAGCTAAATGTATGCCTTTTTTTCTTAAACAAAGGAAACTTGGTGGTGCTGTCAGACAAGCTGTGGATTGTTAACTACAAAGCTGGTTGTTCAAGCCTTGCAGTCATGCTGCAGGTGGAAGAGGAGACTCTCTGCTCCCACAAAGATGTACAACCTCAGAAACCCTCTCTAGATTTGCTCTCAGCCAGAACCAACTCGATGACAATGAGTTTGGTTGGTTTAGGTAACTCTGCGTAAGCCACGTTTGTCTGATCCTTTGCTATATCCAAACACGAGGAGTAGGACCAGCTGTGTGGTGGGCAGACATGACACTTAGAAATTGAACCAGGCTTTTGTTTGTTCCAGAAGCTTCGGTGGCATAGCGGTCACGTGCTGGGCAGTGCTCCACAAGTTAGAGAGTTTGCAACCGCCAGCCACTGCATGGGAGAAAGAGGGGACCTTCTACTCCTGTAAGAGCGCCAGTCTTGGAAACTCACAGAGGCAGTTACACCATGTTCGAGAGAGTCCCTATCCATTGGTATTGACTCGAAGGCAAGGCGTTTCTTTGGTTTGGGCTTTGCTCTGGTGGAACAATGGATTATAACTATTGAGTCAATAGTTCAAGCCCACCAGCTGGTTCTGAAGAGCAAGAGGGGGCTGTCTGCTTCCATAAAGACTTACAGTCTTGGAAACCCTCTGGAAAAGCTGGTCTCTGTCCTGCAGGACCACTATGAGTCAGAATCAACTTACAGCAGTGAGTTTGGTTTTTTGTTTGCTCAAATCTCCTGCCTTCTAGTGGTGATGTCTGTTTAGGAAGTTAAAGGGTGAGGGCCCAGAAAATAAATAGATCTGCACCATGATGGGATTTTTAGCTAGATGAGATGAAATGTCAAAATTAAGTGGGTACATGAACAATAAACAACTGGGGAAGTCCCATCGGGGTGATTCTATTTCATGTGAAATGTTTAGGAAAAAGCTGAGCTTGGAAGAGCTGAGTTCTGTATTATGAGAAGGAAGGGGACTCCCAGGGAAGACCATACAGAGCTAAGCAGCACTGGAAAGTCCCTTTAGCAAGAATAGTCTTGGCTTGTTTTGAACAAGCCAGTTGACCATCTGGCTGGAATGTTGTGGCAATTACATAATCTCCTGTCAAATTGAGTCAAGGGGTGGAGTCTGGCTTGTCGGTCTTGTCCCAGCTTGATGATCTCATTTAGAGGCATGCCAGAGGAAAATAGCTTACTGGAGACCAGACCCATTCTTTGCCTTCCCTTTCATGCTATTGACACACTCAAAGAGCTGGAAAAGACATGTGGAGACTGGTGCCAGCATTGAGATGCTTCCACTACCACTGGATCCACAAGACCTTCTACCCACTGGCCTGTGATCTTCCTGCATTCAGCATAATTGCATGTGTTGTGTGAGTCTAAAGTGGGATTTATGGTCTAATATCAGACATATGGGCTCATATCAAACTTTTGGACTTGATCTGGAAAAGGGATGGGATGGTCTCTTACTCTTTTATGCAAAGCTCTATCTTAGACACATATGACTGTCTCTGGATTTGTTTCTCTAGTCAACCCAGACTAACACAAATGGCATGAGGGGACAAATGGAGAGAGCTGTAATCAGGCAAACCAGAGAAGGCTGGGTCTTAGTGGGGTTTTATTGGGATATAGTGGTAGTGCATTGGAGGTTCTTAATTAGGAATTAATCAAAGTGCAACCTGTATTACCCTTGAGAAGATGAGATCGGCAATGGACAGAATTGGTAGGGATGAAAGCAAAGAAATAAGAGACTAGTTAGGATGTTATGTTATACAGGGTTCTCTAATGAAAGAATCCCAGAACATCTATAATTTTATATACTCTTACATAGATAGATATATAAAACATAATAAATAAACAACTAATTAGTCTATAGAGCTGAGTCTATAGGCTCAGTGCAACTCACTTCCATGAGACAGTTGATACACTAGCAGTCCTTCAAGTCACAAGGGCTGCCAGGTGCCAGTCAAGGAAGCAGACAGCTGAGGCCTCTGTAGAGCAATTCAGGCAGTCTGACCACAGGAAGCAAACAGCAAAGCAGATCACCAACAGTCAGCCAGATGACAGGGTCCAACAGTCTCCAGCTCAAGTAATGTCTATCCTCCAGTAGCATGGTGAAGCAAGTCTTGAAGGAACCTCAACCTACTGTGACACAGTCCATGAGTTGGTGTCCCACAGGTAATGTAGCTCACAAGTTGCTACAGAGAACCAGCTAAGGCAGCCACACACTGACCCAATCATCAAAGAGAAAGAGACAAGAGGTGAGGCTCACCAAACCATTTATTTCTCTGCCCTTCAATTAATGTCACATATGTTCATTGCCCAGGTTGGCACAATAAGCCTGCTTCTCACAGATATTATTGCAGTCACTCAGCTATGAGATGAGAGAAAGTTGGTGTAGAGTTATTGCATTGGCAATGCAGAGATAAGGAGTCATACTTAAGTTATCATTGTGAGGTTTTAGCATCAGAAACTGCTTAACGAATGAATGGAAGGAATGGTAAATGTGTAGGTAAGTAAGTAAAGACATAGATGCACCAATCCCTGTGGTGGATGGATAGTAGATAGGCAGATGGTAGATGGATGGACAGTGGTTGGTGATAGATGCATGGTTTGACAATGAGGAGATGATGGATAAATTGGTGGAAAGATATTGTGCATACTGTGCATGAGTAAGAAAGTAGAGGATCCTCATTAAAGCCCACATCCCAGACTCAAATCAATTTCCCAATCACAGTGACTCCTTGTGTGTAGCACAGAACTGTTCCATAGGTTTTTCAGGCTGTGATCTTTTGGAAGTAGCTCTCTGAGGCATTTCTGGGTGGGTTTGAATCACCAACTTTAGAAAGTAGTTGAGCACTTAATTGTATGGGCCTCCCACCCATGGTCAAAATGATGTGAGCAATAAAAGCAATAGTGTCTTTAAATCCATTGGACTAGGACTCAGAGCACATTATTCATGCTCCTCACCGTGGCTGTTTTATGAAGCTGGTGGTAGGTAATCATTACAGATATCTTTGCATCATTCTCACCATCATTTTGTTGCACACTGTGGCAATTATATAACCAGGTGTCAATTGAAGATTAAGAGTCTAGGGGTGAAGTCTAGCCTGTCAATCAGGATAGAGTCAATGAGGCCTCTATGTGGGCATGGCATTCTCTGGAGGATTCTGGGAACTCCCCGCAAGACATCCCTGTGGAGAAGTCACATGGAGTCAGGCTGGTGGAGCCAGACCTCTGGAGCAGAAGGAACCACATGGAGACTCCTGCCAGCACTGAGATGACTCTATCACCACTCAATCCACAAGACTTCCCACCTATTGGCCTGTGATCTTCCTGCATTAGGAATCATTGCATGTGTTTCTTGTGTCTGAAGAGGACTTTGTAGATTAGTGTCAGACACAGGGGATAATATTGGACTTTTGAACTTGATTTGGACTGGGCTGGGGTGTTTTCTTAATTATTGAGCTTATATATAAAACTTTCTTATATACATTTGAGTGTCTGAATTGGTTTCTCTAGTTAACTCAAAGTAATGTGTCATGAAATTGTTTTTCTAGTCTACCCGATTAACACACATACTGTCAAGATACCAAGATTGTACCCAAACCAAGTGAACTCTAAAACATGTATATAAAATATGTCATTTTTTTCCAATGAAAGGGAGAAATGGTATGGTCTAGGAAGTGTTATAAACTATTCAGTATTAAAATTTTTGAACAATTCTAGATTCCATTTGATGGGTTTTTTTATAAGAGAGGCCACCTGTGTGAATAATTAAACTTTATGAGTTTCAAAATAAGTTGAAAGAAGCTCATTTCAAGATCAATGTTGTGCAGCAAAGGAGAACTGAATAAGCTTCATTTTACACTAAATAACTTTGAGGGTTTTTTCTTTTAATTCCCCTCTTCTTCCACAGTCTAAGCAAATAAAACGTTGGAAGAGTCTGTGTCAGGCTGAGTTTTCCTGAGAAACAAAGCCAGTGACACTCCTCAATGTCTAAGAAAGCACTTTGTCTCAAGAAGTTAATATCAAGAAAGCAGCCCATCCCAGTCCAGCTCAAGTATGTAGGTCCAATGCTAGCTGGAGTCCCCTCCACACTCCCACAGCTACAGGCTGAGGAAGTAGGGAGGCAAAGCAAGAAGTTGGGAGGTCACAAGCTGGTGGATGCATAGTTGCATGGATGCAAGGTCCTCAGAAATAGGGCAGGGCGGGGAGAGCTCCCAGGGATTACACACCACATGGACCCACACTGGAGGGTCCCAATGCAAAATCCAAGCAAGCAGGAAAGTGGAGAGGTGCAGGAGACAGAGCAGTCCTCCTTGGTGTCTCTCTAACAAAAAGGAGCCCCCCGCCCCCCACAAAGAAGGCATCAGCAGGCGGTGACCTCATTGATAAGTTGGATTCTGCCCCCCTGTTTTCACACAGGTGCAAGCTGACATAAAAATCTAACCATCGCCGTTCCTTACTGCACTATGTTATCTTTTCTGTTAGCAATCCTTAATTAAAGAAGAAAGAGGATCAGGAAAATGATGAAAATGCTGTCATTATTTAAGTACTTATTGTGCATACACTTAAAAAGCTTTACACTCACTCTCTTATTTGAGGCTCCCAGCAACCTGCAAGGCAGGGATGATTACTCTTCCTATTGTGCAGATGAATGAACTGAGGCTTTCACAGGTTAAGTGATATGTCTAGGTAGAAGAGCAGAAATTCATACTTTGCTCCATGTGATTCCAAAGCGGGGACTCCTAGCCCTCGTCTAAGACTGCTCCTTGATGGGGTCTGAGGCACCAGGTCATTCCTCAGCATTATTCACTGTGTTTATTCATTCTCCTCCCTCCTTGTTGGCTGACAGCTATTGATTTCTGTGCATGATGATGCCCTTGGCCTCAAATAGTTTTGCAATTTCTTCCCCAATTTCCAAGTGAACTTTATCATCCCTTTGCTTAGTGAAGCTCATCTTTGTTCTTTGGGCACTAATGGATGATTCAGTAAATGGCATGTCACAGAACAGGAGAGATGAGAGGGCGACCTTTATTAGATTAAATATGTTTTCCCCACCCAGAGCTCGGAGGTGTCTCAGAATTGCTGTCAAAGACAACCAACAGGGAATGAGTAGTACATAGTCCAGAGTGCCCCCAAATCCCTATTAGTATGTATTTGTCTTGATGTAAGTTGTAATTAATTAAATAATTATTTCATAAAATTGTAGCAGTTCATGTATTAATGAAACACAGAGTATTATGTCATCAATGTATTTGAGACTTCTTAAAATTATGGCATGGCTCCTGCATATGGCTATCCTCATCCAGCTTCTGAATCTTCTTCTTAACTAAAAGCCCATTATGTCCCTATGGGTGGAAAACCAAAAGGAGTATGTGAATTGGTGAAGAGATTTCAAGATGTTTCTGAAAAATTCTATTAGCTCTTAGTTCTATTTTCCATGAACTTTTTGAATCTCTTTTGCACACTGTGATAAGTACGTTTATTGTGCCAATCTGGCCAATAAACACATGTGGGATTAATTGAAGGACAGAGAAATAAATGGTTTGGTGAGCCTCACCTCTTGCCTCTTGCTCTTTGATGAACAGATCAGTGTGCAGCTGCCTTATCTTGTTCTCTGTCTCAACTTGTGAGCTATACTACCTGTGGAACACACACACAACCCGTGGACTGTGTCACTGTAGATTAAGGTTCCTTCAAGACTTGCTTCACCACACTACTGGAGCATAGACATTACTTGAGCTGGACACTGTTGGGTCCTTTCAGCTGGCTGTTGGTGATCTGCTTTGCTGTTTGCTGCCTGTGGTCAGACTGCCTGACTTGCTCTACAGAGGCCTCAGCTGTCTGCTTCCTTGACTGGCACCTGGCGGCCCTTGTGACTTGAAGGACTGCCAGTGTATTAGCTGTCTCATGGAAGTGAGTTGCACTGAGCCATTTGTACTGCTCCATAGACTAATTCGTTGTTTATTTCTTATGTTGCATATATCTATCTTTATAAAGATATAAAATTATAAGTATCCTGGTCTTCTTTCTCTAGAGAACCCTGTCTAACATACACACTGACCAAGGGTCAGTAATGTTCCAAATGCTATGCCCAACCCAAACTCATTCTATACTCTCCCTTGCCCTACTCACAAGCTACTGTTGCTTTCCTTTTGTTCCTCAACTATACTAAGTATATTGATACTGCAGAGCCTTTGCACTTTCTGTTCCTGCTTTCTGGGTGACTCTAGTTACATGCCTATGATCCAGACTGTGAACATGTGCCTATTTGCTGCTTCTCATCTTCACATGACCATCACTAACCTTGAAGACAGGATGGATGAAAGGTGGCTGGGTGGGTAAAAGGATGGATCGGTCGCAAATGCTTATGTCCATGCCACCTCTTCTAAGTCATGCTGGCAGGCACAGCAATCTCTCTATCTTGTCCTCAGTTTCTTAGCTACACATCCCCATGGCCTTTGCCCTGCCTGGGCAAGTGTTGTGAAGCTCCGTAATAGGGCCGCTGATGGACAAAAGTACTAGACTTCACTCACTCAATGACTGGGAAAGTCTCTGCTCTGCTCAGCAATGTGCAGTCCTCTGGGTGTCGCTCCCTCAGACGCCGCCCTATCTCCATGCAGGGATCTCAGATGTGCTCTGCTGATGGCTCTTATTTCTTTCATGGCATTCACCCCTTCCTGTTTCCTGCTCTCCTTCCTGCTGTACACCCAGAAGTGTCTTCTCCACCTGCGTTGCATGCTTCCATCCAGTCGTCTTGTGAACCATGCCAAGTCATTTCCCTTCTCTGCACTGCCATCTCACTGAAGCTCATGAGATCACCCGGGCGGCCGCTGTTCCCTCCTCTGGCGACTCAAGGCACTTGCACTTTGCTCTGTGGACCTTGTGTGTGCCTCACCTCCATGCCTCGGCCTATGCTAGTCCCTCTACCGGGGACCCCCTTCCCATGCGCATCTCTTTTCTAGACCAATCAGTCCTTCAAGATTCCTTTCCTGATAATCTCATAATACCCTGCCATTTCTATCATTTCTTTTTTGGTCCCCCACACGGCCCGTGCCCTTACACTCAGAGAGTGTTCACAGAGTCCTCATTATCTTGACCTCTCCGATGCCCACGGAGGCTGGAACCTCAGAGACAGTGTGGATAGGAGCCCTGAACGCATCTGTCTTTTAAGCCTGGTGGTCTTCACAAGACTGAAACCAAAGCAGCTGCCATCAAGTCCACTCCAATTTGTGGCAACCCCCTGTGCTTCTGAGTAAAACTGGGCATCAATTTTTTTTCCGTGTCTGCAGATCACCAAGATTTTTCCCTGAGACACCTGTGAGTGAATTTAAACCACTGGCATCTAGGTGAGCGGTTGTGTACTGCATCGTCTGTGCCACCCCAGTGGACAGACTTATTTAACAGATCATGAACATCTAGTTAGGAGGGGGGTTTTGGTCTTAAAGGGGAGGCAGAGCCCACAGTACAGTGGGCTTTGCAATTGGGTAAATCACTAGTTTCTGGTCCATGTAGTCTGGTGGTTTGGAGACATATGAGCCATGTTCCATGTGTCCATCAAGAAGGTGACAGCCCTGGCAGCAAATTCAATTCAACAAACATTTGTACAACCACTAAAGAGCTGAGTCACTAAGTTAGACACAGAGCAGAGGGGACAGCAAGTGCCTCGGGGCATCGGGGTGACCAGTGCTCGGTAGCCACACAAGAATGAGGACAGACAAAGCAAGAAAAGATGATCAAAACCATCAAGCTGCAATTGTCACAGAGGGTGTCAACCTCTCCTCCCCTGTGCGTGCACAGGTGGGTTTCCACCCCGGAGCAAGGGCAAAAATGGAGGCAGTGGCTGACGATCTGGGGAGGAGCTGGGTCTGCAGTGAGGGCTCTGCACTGCAAGCAGGCAGCTTCAGCTTGACAACACCATCCCTGAGCCTCTCCGCTCTGCTCACAGAGGCAGTCTCTGCCATCCACGCTCTTACTCTCCAGCCAGGAAACCAGGCACAGCA
Organism: Nesogale talazaci; assembly: GCA_004026705.1. Classification (NCBI taxonomy): domain Eukaryota; kingdom Metazoa; phylum Chordata; class Mammalia; order Afrosoricida; family Tenrecidae; genus Nesogale; species Nesogale talazaci. The sequence continues at coordinate 30,366 of PVJH01008603.1, read as the reverse complement.
CTGTACAATTACACTTTGCTGTCATCAGCACAATAATCGAGGTGCAATGAGTCAGAATCAACCCCATGGCAGTGAGGGAGGGAGGTACAAAGGCCACACAGACTGCAAAGGATCTTCGAAGTTCTGGAAGGCTTTGAATTGTACTGTTCTAGAAGATACGTTGCTGCTGGGTGCCCTCGAGTTGGTCTGACTCACAGAGGTCCCACAGGAGAGAGATCTTCCTTATTGGGCTTCCTACCCCATTGTAGAATAGTGGTTGTGCATTGGGCTGCTAAGCCAACAGTGAGCAGTTCAAAGCTCCCAGCTAGAAGAAAAAGGAAGCTTTCTACTCCTGTAACAAGTGATGGTCTCTGAAGTCCACAGGGGCAGTTCTACTCTGTCCTATAGGGTCAACTCAATTTCAGTTGGTATCAACTCAAAGACAGAGCATTTGATTTGGGAATCTTTATGAAAAAAGGTTGGCAGGTCATTTCTCCTAGGAGCAATCAATGAGCTCCCTGTTTGTTGGTCCCCATTTGAGAGCTTAACGACTGGAGCAGCAGGGCAGGCTCCTTTAGGATACATGAATGTACACTTACATTGCAGCTTAAATTTTGAGCGCTGGGCTTGTGTCCAGGACAGCTTACAGTGGGAGCCCTAACTTCATCACATAGATCCAGCCTCTATTGTGTTCTTTATAACCACTCACCAAACCAAACCAAATCCATTGGCATCTAGCCGGTTCTGATTCACAGCAACCCTTCAGGAGACACAAGACTCTCCCCTATAGGTTTCCAAGACTGTGAATAAGTAGAAAGCCATGCTTTTCTGCCATGGAAGGGGATGTGCTTTTGAACGACCCTCAAGCCCCCGGAGATGAGGTGAGATTGTGCTCAGTAGGACTCAGTCTGCAGCCAGCTACAGGAAGGCAGGCTGGTTTTGTCATCTCTCAAGTGTCCAGGAGCTCCAGTAGGCCAAGTGGGTTGTCTAGCAGCTTTCATTATCCAGCAAGCTTGTTCCGAGCGGGTTTCCCAAGTACAGGAGTGTGTTCGTCCGTGTAGACTAGAGAAACAAATTCATAGACATCATAAACACGCATATGGATATAAGGGAAAGGTTTATATACCAGAGGAATGGAACATTGAGAAAGCATCCCAACCCAGTCTAGTTCAAAGTCATAAGTCCGATATTAGCCCATATATCCCATATATTCGATACCAGTCTGTAAAGTCTCCTTCCAACTCATGAACCCACAGGACGGTGGGTGCAGTGTCCTGGCTCTGGCAGAGGTCCCCTCATGGCTTCTCATTTCCAGGGCTCAGGGTTCATCAGTAGTATCCATTGGTGGTAGAAACATGTAAGCACTGGCAGGGGTCTCTCTGTGGCTTTTCCGGCTTCAGAGGTCTGGTTCCGTCAGGGTAAGGCCATATGGCTTCTCCTCCAGTTCCTCAGACGCTGCCATCTTTTCTTGCCAGTGGAGCGATTCCCAACAACTGGGGATATGGTCTCTCATCTCCATGAGGGAAATACCCTGCGACCTCCCAGAATTCTAAGAAGAAAGCCATGTCCATATAGAGGCTTCATTGGCTACTCAATGGCCACCTCCAGATTGACAGGCAAGACTCCACCCCTACGTCTCACTCATGAAACTGACACAGGACCATGACCGCCACAAGGAGTGGGTAGAAATGCAAAGTGTTTTGTTAGGTTCCTGCTTGTCTCCTCTGGGCTAGCATTCCATGGGCTAAACTCAATCACGTGATTGAGGCCATGGTCCAGGGGAGGGACAGGATGCCTGTCCACCACCCAGCACAGGAAGGTAGTGCAGCTAGAAAGTAAAAAGTGTGGTACATTCTGGAGGGATGATGAATTGGGCCCAACTGTCAACCCCTCCACCATGCATTGTGAAGAACTGAGAGAACTGGAGGGAAGGAGAGAGAGAGAAATTCCGAGCCAGGTCAGAGCTCCTCTATGTAAGGGCAGAATCACCGATGTACTAGACAGTTTGGGGCTTACTCATCTCCTTTCTATGGGTCCCTTTACGTTCAAATCAAGAGAAAGTGGGGGTGCTCTGCTTCTATGGAGATTTACAGCCTCGAACATCTTAGGGAACATGGCTACACTGCCCTACAGGGTTTCCATGAATCTGAAAGGGACTCACAGTAGTGGAGAGGGTTTAGTGGGGCGGGGTGGGGGTTACATTTAAATAAATACCAGTTCTCATATTTTGCTCTAGACTATCTTGAATTCTTTTCAGATAGTTTTTGACCACACCTTGAATGCATTCAAATAGGTGTTATGATTACAGTTCTTTTTTCAGCCATCCTGATCCAAGACCTCAATAGTCCAGGGATTGCATGTCCACATAAAAGTAGGTGGGAAAGAACATTCTGGAAATTAAGATTTCTCCCCATTCGGCTAGGTTTGTTTCCAATGTGTGACTAACCGTCTGTGAGCCTTACTTCACTGTTCTCCACCAATTTCCAATTCAGGCTTATGGTGGTCGGTCATAAAATTATTTTCAGCATGAGAAATGCTCTGGGACTCACATCTCCACTAACCATGGCTTGTGGTTAAAATCCTGGTGCCTGGTTCAGCTGCCAGGAAAATCTATTGAATCTGGAGAGTGAAACTTCATGCTGGAAATTTAGAATCGGGGTGGGGGGGACCCATTGGCTACTATCCTTTTCTTGCGTAGAGACTATTTTCAGAACCATCTTCCTTTTTTTTCCACCTAGGTTGTTTTATAAGAGAAGTGGGCCCCTTTAATAGCCTGTACATTTAAGATCCATAAAAGATAATGTGCAGTGAAGATGGTTGAGTCTGATAGACTCCGTGGATGGACTTTTTGATAATCAGGTTTTAAGTGAGCAGTAAGAAGTGACACCAAACCGTTAACACTTCTGGCTTTGGGGAGGGGACTTCTGTTCTTTGTCCTTCTTGGTGAACTTTGCAGAACTGACTGGCCGAATTCCAGCTCAGTGACCACAGGGAAGAGGCAGACATAATATTACACTTGATGGGCCATTGGTTTGACCTCCAGCCTAAATTCCTGGGTAGTTCCTTATGAATTATGGCTTCTGTCATTTTTATCTGAAACAATTATTCACAGTCAGTGTGGTTTTGTTCGTGGCCAAGCTAAAATGCAGGGATCCATCATCAGCTGTGTGAATTCAGAAGGACCAGCTTAAAAAAAAAAAATTTTTTTAAGTGTTGGCTAAAAATGGTCTCAACAAGATTTCATAAATCAGTGTTAACAGCTGCAGTGGCGAATTCTCCTGTGACACTTCAGGATGTTCAGGATGTTGGGGCTCAATCAACAGGGTTACTATTTCCATCCACACTTGATAGGAAGTGCTTGTTCCAGTACTGGGGTGAAAGCTCAGCTGCCCTCCTCCGCTCTGCTTTCCTCTGACCTGGTTCTTGGAGATCCTGCTGGGAGAAAGAAAGCAAAAAGCAACACATTGAAGTTTCCCATGAAACTAAGGCTGTCATTTTCTGAAACTAATAACTAAGTTGTGTTCATAGCAAATGGTGTAATAACTCAGAAAAAATATATATAATATCCATCCCTCTCCTTTTCCAACCCTAGCCTTACCTCCCCAAATGACCAAAATGAGCAACTGGGCATGTTTGGTTTATGTTTCCTTGTTTTTGTAACGAATTCTTATTGTGAATTAGGTAGAGGAGGGTTACATTTCTGACCATTAACCTTGCATTCAACAGTTCAAACCACTCATGAGCCCCTACACTTCCCTAACTTCTTTTCTACCTTTGAAGAATCTCCATCTTCCCCTTCACCCAACTCAGCACCTGTTGACCTTCTAGTCCCACCTCTACCCTCCCACCCTTGGAGACCTCCAAAGTCTGTTCCCTATGGTGTGCTGGTCTGTGTCTTGGTGTTGATCCTTAGAGTAGTGGTCTCAGACCATATATGTCCTTTTGTGATTGACTCACCTCACTCGGTATAATGTTCTCCAGGTCCATGATGTCATAGTGTTCCATTATTTCACTGCTGTTTTTTTTAAGTGATGCGGAATATTCCATTGTGCACATACCCCAAAGTATCTTTATCCATTCTCCACTGTCTGCCGTTTCTGCTGCTAACTACATTTGTATTGTGAACAGTGCTACCCTCAACATAAGAGGCTCTCCTATGGGCTTTGTATTCCTAGTTGTTTCAGGAAGCACCACATCACTTTCCTGAAACAAAAATGATTGCTCATATTCATAGACCCAACAACAACTCATGAGAGTTTCAGTCACTCCACACCCTCCCCAGTATTTGCTGGTTTTTCATTTGGTTTGTTTTCTTTTTCATTGGGTTGTCATTGTTAGCGTAAAGTGGTAATTCACCTTTGTTTTTGATTTGCATCTTCCAGATGGAGAATATTCATGAATATTTTAATAGATTTGTTAGCCATATGGATTAATTTTTGTGAACTACCTGTTCATGTCCTTTGTGCACATTTTAATTGGATTGTTCTGTTCTTTTTTTTTTCTCTCATTGAGAAATTGCACTTTTCTGTGGATTTCAGAGATTAGTCCCTTGTCCATGGTGTCAATGCTGAAGAGTTTACTCCAGTCATGGGGTTCTCTTATTACACTTTTGAAGAAGTCTTTTGATGCCCATAAGTGTCTTATTTATAGGAGACCCCAGTGCATCAATGTGTTCCTTCTCCTGTGTGGGCTTCCTCCACTAGGTCTGACAGTATTTCTACGTCCTGCAATTATGACCTTAACTTTGTCTCTCTTTTCTCACTGGTGATCTTGATATCCCCGGAATTTACATATAGTCTTTGATATACCCTGAGTTCATTTTTAGATGTGGGGTGAGGTCCATATTTCACTCTCCGGCAGATGGAGGTCCAACTTTTTCATCACCACTTATTGAGGAGGGCATATTTGTTATGGGTGTGTGCTTACTAGTCCTTTCTGACTCACAGTGGCCCTACATACAGCAGAAGGAAGCACTGCCCCTTCCTGACCATGCGCACAATTGTCGTTAGGTTTAGCCCATCATTACAGTCACTGTGTCAGTCCATCTCCTTGATGGACTTCCCCTTTGCTCGTCTTCACTTCGCATGAGAATTCTGCCTAGCCTGCTTCCGAGTCACATTTATTTGCTCTTCTGGAGTTCATGGTGCAGTCAATATTCTTCACCAACATCAACATCATCCAGCGTTATCCAGTCTTTCTCACTCATTGTGTTCGCTCGTGCAGCGCATGAGGCAAGGGAAAACATCCTGGTTTGGGTTCAGTTTAGTACCTGAAGTCCTTAAAGTGACATCTGTGCTTTTTAACACTTTCAAGGGGTCTTTTGAAACAGGCTTAAACAACGTGTTGTGTAAAGCTTTGACTGCAGTTTTCATGAGCATTGATTGTGGATCCAAGTGAAATGAAGTCCTTGGCAATGTCAATCTTTTCTCCAACTATCATGATTTGATGTACTGGTCTAGTGGTGGGAATTTTTATATTCATCAAATTGAGACGTGATCCACTCTGCAGGCGGTCTTCTTTGATCATGGTCAGTACATACGTGGTTCAAGTCATCTTCACTTTCCGCAAACCAGGTTGTGTTCTCTGCATACTGCAAGTTATTAGTGAGTCTTTTCCCAGTGTTCATGCTATTCTTGTCATTCTTCTTCATACAGTCCAGCTTCTCAGATTTTTCACTCAGCATACAAATTGAATAAGTATGACAATGTGTGACCTCCCTGACACAAATTTTTCCTGTTTTTAAGTCATGCAGTACTATCTCCTTGTTCTATTCAAATGATTGCCTCTTGGTCTATGTATAGGTACTACATGAGTGTACTTAAGTACACTCCCATTCTTCTCAATGCTATCCAGAGTGTGTTAAGTGCCACACCATTGAATTATTCTGCGTAGTCAACAGAACACAGATAAAATGTGTCTGGTATTACCTACTTACAGTCCAGATCCATCTGATGTTGGCAATGATCTCCTAGAGATCATCACTGATGATATTTACCAGTATATGTGTGGTACATGCTATACAAAATTATATATATATATAATTGCTGGCTCAGTGTTAGAATCATCACTGTCCCTGGTGTTACAGGGGTTATAAGTTGGGTTGTGATCCAAAAGTCAGCAGTTCAAAACCCCCAGCTGCTCCTTGGGAGAAAGATGGAACTTTCTACTCCTATACAGAGTTACAATCTCTTCCTACTCCCACCAGGACAGTGATGCCCCCACACACACACACACACATACAAAAGTTACAGTCTCAGAAACTCATGGAGCACTTGTACCCTCTCCTACAGGCTCCCTAGGAGTCAGCATCAACTTGATGAGTGAGGTTTTTGGGTTTTTTTTTGGTTTTGAATGCAAGAAGCCTAGGTTCAATTCTCAGCCAACGCCTCTCCTGTGCAGCGACCGACTGTCTGCCAGTGCCATTTTCAACCTTTTGTCTGCTGCCTATTGTTAATTTCTTTCCAAGAAAGATGCATGCACAGAAGTCCCACGTGGGAATAGCTGCAGAGGCTCTGCCATCGCCTTCTTGGCCCCTGAGGCAGGATGGGTGGCATCAAGTTGAACTCTTTCCTGAGTAATCTGCTCATCTCTCCTGTCCTTCTGTTCTGCTAACTTCTTTCTGATCTCTGAGAAGTCTTTCTATAAGACAGACATTTACACTGTTCTGTATGGCTGCCTGTGCTGCTGGCTTTTTTCCTTTGCAGTTTGCCTTTTAGTAATTTTGTATTCTTGTTGTTGGACTGCGAGAGGTCCTGGAGAGCCTGTCATCATAGCTAAACACAGAGCCCATATTAGTTCAAGAAATGCGAAGTTTATTCCTGCAAATACTTCAGAAGGAAAGCAGCTAGGTTTCTCCTCTGAGCTGTTTCACAGTTCACTCCTGGCCCATGAGACTAGGAGGAGATACGCGGGGTTTTACAATGTCACAGGATACAACGGGTACTCTAAGAAAGCAGGTTTTGCAATGATCATTAGGAAATGATACCTACATTCCTCCAGGGGCCATTAGACCCCCCCTGCCCTGAAGATTGATGCACTCTTGTTTATCTACATTGGGGTGATGCTTTGTGTCTGCCTACTTATCTTACAGACATTGTTAGTCTCCTTCTCAAGTTGGGACATCCCTGCTGATTCAACCTAAAAGGAGTACTTACTGGAAAGAAGGGAACTGTTAAGCGTTGGATTTCTAATAAGCTGAATCTTCAGTTAGGTTCTATTTCTTGTACTGTTTCCCTAGATATTTTTGAAAAACGATTTCATTTTTGTCCAATCAACTCGATCATGCAATACTTTCTTTAAGTGTGTTTATTCTTAGAGAAGCATTGTTTCTTTTAGCATTAATGAACTACTCACATATTTTTGTTTGGGGGATTTTGTGTGTGTGTGTGTGTGTGGTTATACATGTGTAATATTTAATATGAACTTTGTATAAAATATTTTTGTTATTAGCAAAGCTGACATTTTCTTCCAGTGCACTTTTGAGGGGACTCCAACGTCCTCCATTGGGTTGTGATTAAGCTCTTCTGGCAGGTTATTTCTTGCTTACACTTGTAACCTAATACAGTGTCCAGCACATAGCAGCCTACCGAGTCAATTCCTACTCATCCGGTTAGGACTGTCTGTCATAGGTCCTTTAAGACTTTGACCTTGAAGGAGTTGTCTTCCAACTGACCTGCCTCTAGATGGGATTGAACTGTCAACTATGCAGTGGCTAACTGTTTGCACCACTTAGACACATGTATACCTGTGGCCAACATTAGTGTAATGTCTAATTGAATGGCACACATGAAAATCATTCGCATCAAGATTTTAAATGGAAGAATAAGCACACACACAAAATCTTACAAATAATGCATGCAGAGAGTTGGCCAAAGAAGAAGTAAGGGTGACATTTTCTATTTTAGACACAGAACCCAAAGGGAGAGAGCATGGTGGTACAGAACAAAGGGGACAGATAGGTATAATCACACAGAATTTATAAATAGCCACAAACTGGCAATGCATTGGATAACATTCAACACCCACTCCAAATTAAAAAGGGGGAAAATATCTCCTTGGAAGCCAGAGGTCCAAGCCCACTTAATCATCATGATAAATAATGTTTAGGTTCAACCAAGAATCAACATCCCTCTTGGATGGTGAATACAGACTCTATTCTCATTAAAGTCAGGAAAAAGTCAAAGGTCCCCATTATATGCAGAGAACCACCTGTAAATCTCATCGAGATAGTCAGTTGGATAAAGTGGATAGATAAGGTTGAAAACACAGAAGAAGGAATAGTTTCACTAAGTAACCAGTTAGAAAATATAAAGGGCAAAGTCACTCTTAATTCCATTAAAAATCAAACAAAACCCAAATCCAATAAAATCCAAACGCACTACTATGGAGTCTATTCTGACTCATAGCTACTGTCCATGGAGCAGAGGAGACCTGCTGCTGTGGGTTTCTGAGATGGTACATTTTTGTTTTGTTTTGTTTTAAATCATTTTATTTGAGGCTCATACAACTCTTATCATGATCAATACTTGCATCAATTGTATGCAGACCACACGGATGGGACATCATAATGGGAGTCGATAGGCACACTTTTCTCTCATACAAACCCCAGATACCGAAACACTATGACCCAAACAATGAAAAGTGGGATGATCTTTTTGAGATCCACAAACTATGACAGATGTATACACATAATATATTTCTAGGAGACAACAAGGAGAGTGTGCAGCAACAGGAATATACATCTCAGTCAAGAGCCTATTGGATTTATGTTTCTTTTGAAACTTGAACAAGCTCTTCCACTCTTTGTTTGGAAGAATGAACAGGTGATGAAAAAAAGATTGTAATAAGATTTTTAAGTGATTATCATAGATTATAGACTATTCATGGCATGATGTGAATTTTTTATCTTCTTATACTATCCAATGAATATATATGTATATATACATACATATACACAAAGATTTAAAAGCCTACCGCCACGGAGTCCACTCTGACACTTAATAACCGTGCAGAATAGAATAGAACTGCTCCCTAGGGAAATCAGAGCACATAGTAGGGGCACATCTTCTTCTCGAGGACAGTCTGGGTACAGGGAGGGGAAGGTGTTGCCCTCCCTTGTTCTGTGGGTTTTGTTGTTTTATAGCCAGTGTTATTGAGTTTAAGATTCTCAACCCCAGGAGCCCAACTTTGAGTGCCCTAGATGAGACTGGATTAATCTAAACTTTCCTGAGTGATGACAGATGGAATGTCGTGCTTCCCTTCGTTTTTCAGTGTCCATTTGGATGCCGTTCAAATCTCTCTTCAGATCTCCAAGCAGGTGACAGGTTGATGTACACTACATCTGGTCCAATCTCAAGCACAGGGAAGCAGGCATTCCTCTCTTGCATCTCTGCTGTCATTAGGTAAGATCGCCTGTCCCCACTGCCTTGCCCTCTGATATCTTAAGTCAATCGGCATTCTCCCAGCAAAATGAAAACCTCCAGCTGCCATGGCAGTTGGGATTCCTCTGAAGTTCAGAAGTCCAGGGCAGACTAAATGGGACATCTTGTAGTTCCAGGGAGGGGATGCCTTAAATGCCACATCCATGGGGAGGTGCAGAAGGCACATGGTGTGTGGGAGACCCTGTGGTCATCAGTCATGCGAGGGGACAGGAAATGTAAAGAGCTGGACCACTTAGTGGCCCCTGTGGAATGTCTAGTATAGAAAGTACCCATGAATCAGATGCCAAGAAAGAGCCAACTGAACCAGACCCACGGCCATCAAGTCGATGTAGACTCAGAGTGAGCCCATAGGACAAAGGAGAACTGCTTCTTCCAGTTCCGAGACTGCCTGTCTTTAGGAAAGCAGCCACCTCCTCTTTCTCCCATAGTGCGGCTTGTGGATTTGAACCATCAATGTTGCAGTTAGTGAACCAACCCTTAATCCACTGGGCCACTACAATCTTTCAACTCCAAAATAAGGAAGAAGAAAGGAAGTGGCAGTTAAGTGGAGAGGCCAGAGACAGCCAGGGCTCAGGGACAGAGTACAGAGAACCCTTTAAACTTGGAAGGAATTAATGAGCCCCTAAGAAGGACAGACATCATTAATTGCCAAGCAGGCGGGCTAACAATGAGCTGATAGTGAGGTGGGCGCTTGAATTATTCTTGTAATGGAGTTCCCGGGTTAAAGTAGATTCCACTTAAGGTCAATCAATAGACAATTTTATCCAGGCGTGGTGATTAAAAGAAAACCATAAAGAAGGCCCGTGATGGTGACAGGAAAAGCATTGGACGAAGGCCACACAGGCAGTGGTTCGGGCAGGGCAGGACTCCTGGTGCGTCTTTCTCTCCAGCCCCTGAATCCACATGGCGTGTCAACACCCCTTTTCACGGGATGGTTGGGTCCACACCCCCAGGCACACCGCGGAAATTCACATTCTATTCTTTTCTGGCGGATGGGGCACGCTGGAATAATTTGAATTAACAGTGTAGATCCAGCTTATTTCATGAATTCCCAATGATCGGTCACAGTGAATTAGTAAGAGCCGGGATTTTAGTTTGACAGAGTGATTATATTAGGTTCCTGTGAGTCTCACCAGTGCTCCTTCTTTATTAGAAGTAGCCTCAGGAAATCAGGAGGAAATGAGATGCCCGGGACCCCGCATCTCAACCATCCGCCATTGAATGGACTAGGAAATTAGGGGTAGAAGAAGGTTTTGAGAAATGAAATTGCCTTCAGGTCTTCCACACTGATTGGAGGGCTTGCAGAATGCACCCAGGAGTTGCAGCCTTTGAAGGAAAGGGCGGGAGCTGTCCTTTCTCAATCATTTGTTTACCTGGAAAGAGTGGAGCCAATGCCCCTGCCTTGAATATGGACCCTTCTTCATCTAACAGTCTCTCACTTTTTCCTTCTCAGTCCCCTTGCCTTAATAAGCCAGGACTTTTTCTAAAAGTACGTGTTCCCTGATCCAGCGTTTTGAGTTTATTAGACAGGCTTTTTCAAGCCCTGCGATTTATTTTCCCAGAATGAAGAAGAAAGATCTTGTCTTACTCGTGTGCACGCGTTTTCCACCCCCTACCCCCAATAAATTAGGCTTTAAAGGACCCGCTGGCTGCCGGTTCTCTCGCACACATACAAACTCTGCTCTAGTTTTCATGGTAAGAAAACAAACAAACAAACCCTTCCTGCTCTGAAGCCAACCCAGAAAAAGGATCCAGAGCTCTCTTTCCTGCTTTTTAAGAATCAAACTAGAAACAAGACCTGTCTGAAACAATACAGAAAACATATGGAAGAATGCAAAAATTCTGTGGGGGAAGAGAAGAAATTATGAATTGTTCTGGGGTAGGAGGTGTGGATGTAAATATATTCTTCAGATTGATATTCATAGACTAGATACAGCAGTTGGAGGTAAACAATTGGATATAATCCCTCATTTATTCTACTTCTTCTTTTTTTCATAAAGGCCCAGGGAGAAATAAGGTGTTGCTTCCAGAGAACACAATAGTTTCTTCCAAGACATTAATTATCATTCCTCTTGAGAAAGCTAGTGAACACTTTGAGGTACATTTATTAAAATGATGGATGGGGAGCAGAGTCGGTTTTGACCCATGGTGACCGTCTAGAATAGGGTAGAACTGTCCCGAGGAGTTTCCAAAGCTCACTTTTCCCCTCTTCAGAGCTGGCTGATGGTTTTGAACTGACGACCTTGATGTTAGCAGCCCTACACCTCACCATCATGCCACCAGCACTCCCTGTGACAAAGGAAACAGACTTCTTGATCCTCTTGAAACTTCTCGGCTGTGAAGCAACTCAGCCCTGCCTCTCGGATGATTCAAATCACCCAGAAGCATGCCTTCAGAGCTGAGCTATCCGCCTGAGTGCAGGAAGTTCAAAAGATGACCCTCCTTCACACACTTTTGCAAGCAAAGCATGGGCTTTTGTTGGTTACTGTCCACTCCTGACCCCTCACTCTCACTCATGGCTACCCCATGCCCAATGGAACAAAGCCTCAGTCAGTTGTGCAATGTCCTCCAAATCGGTTGCAGACCATTGTCATGCATAGAGTTTTCATTGGTTGATATAATTTGAAAGGTGATCACCAGGTTTGTCTTCCTAGTGACTTTGTCTAACAGTTCTGCATCCTAGCAAAAGCCAGGCACGTTGGTGTTATTGTGGTCAAGGGCCATCGAGTCAGTTCCAACTCACAGCGAGTCTCTGAACAGCAGAGCGAAGCACTACCTGGCATGTGCCATCCTCACAATCGTGCTTATGTAGGAACCTGCTGCTGCAGCCACTGCCTCAATCCACCTTGTTGAGGGCCTCCCTCCTCTTTGCTATCCTTCTACTTGAACAAGCATGATGTCCCTCTCCAGGGACTAGTCTCTCCAGAACATGTCCAAAGTACTTGAGAAAAGTGTCACCTTCCTTGCCTCTAAGAAGTATTCTGACTTTACTTCTCCCCAGGCAGATTTGTTGGTTCTCTTGGTAGTCCATAATACTTTCAATATTCTTCGCCAGTAGCATAATTCATCCACATCAAGGCTTCATGGTTCTTCTTTATTCAATGTCCAACTTTCCCATGCATAGGAAGCAGCAAAAAATACCCTGGCTTGAGCCAGGAGTATTTCAATCCTCAAAGTTACATCCTTGCTTTTCAACACTCTAAAAAGGTCTTGTGCAGCAAGACCTCTTGACCCAATGCCATGTGTCTTTTTGTCTCTTGACTGCTGCTTCTGGAAGCATTCCTTGTGGACTCAGGTAAAATAAGTGTGTTTGTTTATTTGTTTGTGTTGGGGGGGGGAGGTCTGGTTTATATTGGACATGTGGCAGCTGCGTTTTGTAAATGGAGCAGGGGACCTGGTGTTCACACCCAGGAGCGGGGAGGGGCTTGCAGAGCCATCTACACGTGAACCTGCAGAGCTTTTGACTCCTTTTCTGGGCATTGATCTCCGAGTCCGACAACTGAGAAATACATCTTTATCATTCTTGCTGCCTAGACTGGTATTATATAGACTTGAATGCCACATTGTGCTTTATTTTCCGACTCTGCCAAGATTCAATCTCGTGGTATTGAATATCCACCCAAAGAACGCTAGACTATTACAGAGCAGGCACAAAGGAGGTACAGAAAAACCCATAAGCCCCATTCTTTCTCCAAGTCTGATAGCAATAAAACACCAGCTCCGCCCTTGTCTCGCTGGGATTCTGACTAATAAGAAGAGACAGAGGAGAAAGTGAAACTGAATCTCAATTATGAGAGATAGAACTCGATGGGTGCTTTTATTGCGTTTATGGAACTGGGTCTTTTAAAGGCTTTTTCTGGAGAAAAAAAAATCTGACACGAGAGAAAAAAGAGGTATTTTTTTAATTCAGCTATGGGAGCCTGAGGAGGTTTGCATAGTGGCAAACTGTAATAAATCATTTTAAAAGGGAAAACATTTCACAAAAGTAAAGCAGAGTCATTTCACTACCTTAGAACTTGAGTTTCTATTACTTTGGGGAGGTTTTCAGCTTCAGGATGAATAGAGTGACCAGGGAAGTAATTTGTTTGAGTTTAAGGTCATCCATTTGAATGAGGGTGGAATTTAAAGCAGGGAAATAATAGGGAATTTAAGACGGCTTGTCAAGACCTGCTTATCCTATTCAGCCTGCTACAATGTGTTATTTGGATGACTTGTTTGGGGCTGTTAACTGTCAGGTCAGCAGTTCAAACCACCAGTCACTCTGCAGGAAAAAGGGTGAAGCTTTCTCCTCCCATGAGGAAGCTGGAAGCTCACAAGGGAAGTTCCACTCTGTCTTATAGGGTCCCCGTGCATCAGAATCAGGTCCATGGCAGTGAGAGAGTTGAGTTGAGCTGATAAGGAGAAACTGAGGATCTTAAAACACTGAGGTTTGGGGTCAGTGTATTGACTGATGAACAGCCCCTGGGGAACTACTGGACTGACCCAATGTGTGACCAAATAAACATCTATAGTTGAGGGTAGAGAGTATAAATGGTTAACATGCTCAAATAGTGACAGAAAAGCTAGAGACTGGAGCCCACCTGCAGGTGCCTTGGGGAGAAAGACCCAGTGGCCCACTTCCCAAAAGTTAACCCCTGAAGACCCTTGGAGCACAATTCTCTGATGGATATGGGGTCACCGTGAGGCAGAATTGATCCCATGACAACTGGTCTGAAAGGAAGAGCAGAAGGACCAAAATGCATCATGGGAAAGAAGTCCTGTTATTCCCTGGCCTGTGGACTCATAATGCACTTCACTGAGCCTGCAATGCCTTTTGTTTAAGACTCCATCTTTGCAGCCTGACACCTATTTCTTCTAGCTGTTCACGGCATCCTCTGCTCCCATATTTTTCAAGTGGCTCTTCTTGAGTTCAATTTTCTTCAATACCCAAAGTCTAATTCAGGGTTCCTTCTTTGAAAAGCTTCCCGGACTCATGACTCTGAGCTTCTTTAGTTGTCCTTCTTCACATACCTGTAGCAGCCTCCCTTCAACAGCCCACAGTGCACAGCCAACTATTGGTGGGCTCTTATTCCCTCCCCACTGGATCAGTTTAGGATCGAGCTCAAGGACTCACTCTGGCTTCTGGGTTTAGGGTAGGCAGAGAAGGTCCAAGCCACGGATTGGCAGTGACTCAGAAACTCCAGGAAGTGGCCCTTCCCCTACAGCTCCAGGTCTTCCGCGTTCTAGGAACCGCTTCCTCTCATTCTTTGTGCCTGAAGACCTGAAGATGGTAACCGTTTTCTACAAGAGTGTCTTGTCACTCCTTGCTGGTTTCTTTCACTCCACGCCAGCCATGGTAAACAGTCCCCATCTGTGAAAGGTGGGGCATTTCACTTCTGTAAACAGTATAGTCTCAGCAACTCAGAGAGGCAGCTCTACCTTGTCCTCTGCTGTGGTGAGGAGTCGACATCAACTTGATGGCAGTGAGTTGGATTGAGTTTGGCAGTTATCCTTACTGAAGGTGCCTGTGAAGCCCCTCATCAGTACCTTGCCAAGCAGAGTCACTCAGGAACAGCCAAACCCACTGCCATTGAGTGGGTTCTGACTCACAGCAGCTCTGTAGGCGAGAGTAGATCCACTCCATAGGGTTTCCAAACTATAAATCTTTATGGAAGCAGACGACCACATCTCTCTCCCACCGAGCAGATCGTGGATTTGAACCATCAACTGTCTGGTTAGCAGCCCAGTGCTTAACCTCTGACCACCTGGGCTCCCTAACAACTAGCAGGAATCTATCAATATTTGATAACTGTGCCACTGGGCTTCTGTTGTGGATGATGAAAACATTTGGAAACAGGGAGCTGTGCTGCATACACTCCTGGATGGACATAATTAGCTCTCTGGGTTGTACATGTCAAAGGCTAAAGGGGGTCAAAAGAAAGAAAGAAAACGACCCAATTTAAGGTGTATAAGAGAGCTTCAGAAAGTTCGTTGGGAAAGAAGATTAGAAGGTCATGGAATTTCCCCAAGATTTTTTAAACCCCCTCATATATGTAGATTTACCAAAGAGGTCCGTTGGAGAAGTGGCTAAACTCTGGGCTACTTGCTGCAAGGACAACAGTTCAAGTCCACCAGACCGTTTCCATGAAGATGACAGCCTCAGAAACCAATGGGGCAGTTCTCCTCTGTCTTCTAGGGTGACTGTGAATCACAATGGACTTGAGAGTAATGCGCTTAGGTCTTTAGATATCTGCCACATATCTTTAAAAACAAAGAAGCTAAGATCATGTCAAATTGGACAGGAAGCATCTAGAGTCTAATCCCAGCTCTGGCTCCAGCATGCTCTGCAAACTTAGACAGGCCAGTGAGCCCCCAAACTCTGTGCTATCAAATGGATCCTGCCCTGGTGGCACTGGGGGTTCCCTGTTGGGCTGCTAGCCTCAAGGCCAGCCGTTTGCACCCACTAGCCACTCACTCAACTTAGAAAGATGAGGTTTTCTAGTCCCGTGAAGATGACGGTCTCAGAAACCCAAAGAGGCAACTCTCCTCTGTTTTACAGGCTCACTATGAGCCAGAATCAATGGTGGTGAGGTGCCCTATGGTCCCTCACCTTCACTGGTTTTTCAGACAGGAAAGTGGACCCTGCATCCCTTCAGAGGTTCAGAGATCTGTGAGTCAGCCCCATAGGGTGCCTTTGCACACTTACGGTTGAAGGGTGGGGCTTTACAGCTCCACTTTTGAGTCCAGGCTGTCTTGAGATTCTGAAGGTGAATGGATTCCTCCTAATCTAGAAACTATTTCTCCCATGGCAATTGTGATCCAGCCTTGCTCAGAAGAGTTGACTTAGGCAGTGGGTCAGCATTTCTCACCAGGGATAGGCTGTTGTCCCACTCTTGTTTGTTCTGCAGCTTAGAAATCTTGTGCTTTCTGGACTCTTCTTCCCTCCCATCCCAGACAAGCTCGGGACTGCAAAGGGGACGGGAGGGGCGCAGCAGAGCAGGGTTATTTTCTTTTGTATGAAAACATTCAGCTCCCAACCTAAATAAAATGTTAGTGCAATTTCAATGCTGAAGATGGATCATGACAGCTGCCATGTCTTGGACCTCACAGAGTCATCTGTCAGACCTAGCCCTTGCCAGGCTGTCCTGAAGCCCCCCACACAGTGCCTGGAGCCCGCAACTCATTTAAGGACTCACGGAAAGTTTAATTTCAGTAGAAAAAAATGAGTATCATAATATTAATAACAACAACAACAACTGTGTAATAGGGAATCCAGTCTGGGTTATAGAGGTCTTTAAGTTAGTGGTTTTACAAAATAAATGTTTGCGTAGTAATGTAGCCCTGCTCTGAAGTCGTTCCTCCAGCAAATAAAATCTGAGAAGCCCCAGGCAGCACCTCCCCTGGGGGATTGGGGGGGAGTGGTGTACCACACACGCACAGGCAGATCAAAGGACTCTCAGCAACATCGTGCAGTGAAGGAATTCTGCTCTCAGTCAGCAACTCTCCAACTCTCTGACCACAGGAAACACTTGAAGAAGCACCCATCTCAACTTTGTGTACTTATATTTTCAGCCTAGAAAACTCCTCAGGACTTCAATGGTACATCTCTGTGTTTATCTCTGCCTCCTGGGAAATTATTGCTTCTAAATGTCTATCTTTCAAACAAACAACATGGCAAAGGAATAATTCAAACTCCCACCTCAAGAAATGTTAAAGAACTGCTTGAACTAAATTCAACACAAGTACTAGGAAGCAAGGAATCAATATGCGTGTTGAAATTAGTGAAATATCTCCTTGTCATTGGGTCAATTCTGACTTAAATTCGGACCAACACAATTACAAGTGAGTTCTTTGAAAAGAGCAACAAAATAAAGACACTGTTAGCTACATGAATCAAGAAGAAGAAGCAGGGAAATAAATTTCAAAGTTTGGATAAGAAATCTACACATTCTATAGAAAAAAGAAGAAATACAAAAGAATAATGTAATTGCATGCAGCAAATGAGATAATCTAGATGAAACAGGAAAATTCTTGGGCACAAACTACAGAAATGGACTCAAGAAGAAGTAAATCATCCAAATTGACCTTTAATAAGTAGAGAAATTGAATTGCTAATCATAAAACATTCCACAAAGAAAAACCCAGGTCCAAATGGTTTCACTGGTAAATTCTCTCAAACACTCAAAGCTGGAAACCAATTCTTTATAAACTCTTCCAGGAAATAAAAGGATAGAAAATGTTGTCCAATTCACTTCATGAGGTCAGTATTACCCTGGATACCAAAACCAGACAAAACATTCCTAATGAATATAAACACCAAATTCCCTAGCAATAGCAAGCAAAGTAAATCCAAAATACATCCAAAGGGCTGTCCCAGGAATGCAAGATTGGTTCAATACACAACAACAACAACAACAATAAAAATCAATCAGCATAATATACCATATTAATAGAATAAAGGACATATGCATATAACTTTTTCAGTAGATGTAGAAAAAGCATTGACAAAAATCCAACATTTTTTCATGGTATAAACATGCAACAAACTTGGACTGCAAAGGAATTTTCCCACCAATTAAAAACACCTATCCCCAGCTAACAGCACACTAAAGGGCGGAAGACTGACTATTTTCTCTCTGAATTCAGAAACAAAACAAGAGTATCCACTATCATCACTTCTCTTCAGCATTTTATTGGCATTTCTAGTGAGGGCAATTAGCCCAAGGCATCCAGATTGGACAGGAAAGAGTAAAGCTATTCCTAGCTACAGATGCTCTGCTCTTGTATTTACGAAATGCTCAAGAATCTCACTCAAAATCCAAGCTCACTGCCATTGAGTTAATTCTGTTAGTTATGTTGACCCTATAGGATGGGGCAGAGCTGTCCTTGGGGTTTTCCAAGGCTGTAACTCTTTACTCTCGTGGAGCAGCAGGGATGGGGGTGGGGTGGGGGGGTGGGGAGTTTCCTGACCTTGAGGTTAGCAGTCTAGCCACCCACCACAAAAGAAAACTAAATTAGAACAAATAAAGAAGTTCACCAAAGTCCCAGAAGACAAGAAAATACATAAATATCAATTATATTTCTATATGTCACGTTTGGTAAAGTAGAGGGGCAGTGAAAAAGAGAAAGAATAATGGCTTGACCTAGTGGCTGTGTCGATGGGCTCAGGCATAGGCACCATAGTGAGGCTGGCCAGGAGCAGGCAGTGTTTCCTTCTGTTGTGAAGAGAGCTGCTCTGAGTGAGGGCTGACTAGAGGTCATCTAACAATAACACCAACAGACTTTCATACATTGGCGATGGACAACCTAAAAATAGAATGGCTTTTTTAAAAAGAGCATTTTGTAGAAGACCAGAACAGAGTAAAATACTTAGTATCACAGTTAAGGTTCTGTGTCAACACATGGATTGAGGGTGGCTGGATTTGCACTTGTAATGAACCCCTGCCTCACAGGATCACATACAAAAATGGACTCAGAATGGATCAGAGGTCAAAATGTAATAGGCAACACTAATGAAAGGGATCCCTTTAGGAATTCCGATCAGAACATGGGTCTTGTCTATGCTACCAAAAGAACAAGTAGCAAAAGAAAAATAGAAAGATCAACGCAGGTTTATCTTTGCTGCTTCAAAGGACACCATCAAGAACGTGGGAAACAATCCAGAAATGAGGAGAAATAGTTACAAATTATGGATCTTGTTTTTGTTGTTACCAGGTACCACTGAGTCAGTTCCTACTCAGAACACCCGGACGTTCAACAGAATGACACGTTACCTGGTGTTGAGCCATTCCCACCGTTATCGTCATGTTGCAGCCACTGCGCCAATCATTTTTATTAAGGGCCTTGCTCTTTTTTTGATGACCCTCTATTTTACCAAGTCTGAGATCCTTTTCCTGGGACCAAACACTCCTGAGAAAATTTCAAAAGGAAATGAGAGGAAGTCGTGCCATCCTCACTTCTCTAGAGGATCTGGCTACACATCTTCTTGGGTAAACTTGTTTCTTCTTCTGGAAGTCCATGACATTAATGCTCTTCACCAACACCCTAAGTATTCTGCTTCAACTCATCTACAGGCCTCTGTCTTCATTGGAGACTTCCACACGTCTAGGAGGTGATGGAAAAGACCATGGCTTGGGTCGGAAGCAACTTAATCCCCAAAGTGACATCTTTGTTTTTAACACTTTAAAGAGGTATTTTTTGTGGCAGATTTACCCAGAAATATATCACTCAATTTCTTGACTATGATTACCATGATTAAGGGGCTCTGGTGACCCAGTGGGTAAAGTGTTGGGTTGCTAACTACATGGTCCACAGTTTGAACTCAGCAGCTGCTCTGAGAAAGAAAGATGGGGCTTTCTGCTCCTGTAAAGAAACCAAAGGGAACTGTTCTACTCTGTCCTATAAGGTCTCTATGACTGAGCATCAACTCCATGACAGTATCTTTTTGTTTGGACTACCATGATTCACTACTACTTCATGTGTTTTTCTATGCCAGGAATGGCACATTCAAGAGGAAAAACTATCACATGAACCATCCAAAAGAACATCTCAAGATCTATCTTGAAAATCTATGCTTTCTATAAGAGAATAATATCTGTAGTTCTATGCAGAAGTCCAAAGAACCCAACTGCTATTCATATTTACACACCAATCATTAATCTTGGTGGTGAAGAAGTGAAAAATTCAAGATTTTGTCAGTCTGAAACAGATCAATTTTACACTGATCATTATGAGTGATTGGAATGTAGAAGTGGGAAACAGAGGAACAATCGATAATTAAAAATAAGACCTTAAAAAGGAAGCTGGAGATCACAAGATGTAACTTTGCAAGACCAATTATCTTTTGTGACAAATACCTTTTTCAATAATACAAACAGTGATTATAAATGTGCACACCATGAATCAGATGGACTCGATGGCAGTGAGTCTTGATATCAATGCGGATTATGCCAAATGAACTACAAAAAGATCGCGTTAACTGCATCTGTGGAAAGAGAAGATGGAGAAGCACAGATACTGTGCTTCATCAGCTAGAACAAGGTCAGAGGCTGACTTTGGAGCACTGTTCATATGCCAGTTTAGGATGCTCGCTTCCTGAGAGTGAAAAATATTTGAAGAACTTGCTGATGAAGATCAAGGATTGCAGCCTGCGGTATGGATTTCAAATCAATGTAAAGAAAACCCAAATCCTCACAACTGGACTTAATAAATAACATCATGATAAATGGGGAAAAGTTTGAAGTTGTCAAGGATTTCATCTCACTTGGATTCACAATCAATACTCATAGAAGTAGGATCTGAGAAATCAAATGATCTATTCTATTTGGGGTAATCTTCTGCACAAGATCTCTTCAAAGTGTTGAAAAACAAAGTTGTTACAATGAGGACTGAGTAGGCTTGACCCAGGCCATAGCATTTTCAGTGGTCTCATATGCAAGTGAGGGTTGGACATTGAAGAAGACAGACTGATTAATTGATGCTTGTGAATTATGGGGCTGGTAAGGACTAGTGAAAGTATTTTTTGAAAGTATTATAGACTTCCAAAAAAAACAATAAATCTCTCTTGGAAGAAGTGTGGGGAAATGCCCCTTAAAAGCTAAGATAGCGAGACTTTGCCTCAAGCTCTTTGGACATATTGTCAGAAGAGACTAGTCCCTAGAAAAGGTCACTTTGCTTGATAAAACAAAGGGCGTTGAAAAAGAGGAAAACCCTTGACATGATGGTTTGATACAATGCAGGCAACAATAGACTCAAACAGAAGAACCATTGTGAGGTTGGCAGAGAACCCAGTGATGTTTCATTCTGCTCCAGGGCTGCTATGAGTCGGAATCAATTCCATGACAACTAACAACAAGTGCAGGTTGAAGTTGAGGAAAATTAAAATACATCCACAAGAATTGAATGATAACCCTAAGTATCTCCTACTTGAACTTCAAGAAAATCTCAAGAATAGATTTGAGTCATTAAACCAATGACAGAAGACCCAATGAGTTATGGGATGACACACAGAGTAGAGAATCCACATACAAAGAAAGAAAAGGTCATTAATGTCACTGTGAGAATCAATTTGAGGAGAATGGGTCAAAGTGACTAAAATGTAAAAGACAGACAATAACTAGTGTTAACGAAAAGTAAAGATGTCACCATGAGAACGAAGGTGCACCTGAGCCAAACCATGATAGTTTTAGTCACCTCACATGCATGCGAATGTTGTAAGGTGAATAAGAAATATCAAAGAAACATGTGTGCCTTTGATTTATGATGCTGGTGAAAAATTCACATTGGTGGGAATAACCTGAGCTCTCAAACCCTGCTGATGTGGGTGTAGCATGCTATAGCCAATTTCAAAACCCAATGGGAAATGCCTCAAAATATTACACACAGAGTGATCATAGAACCCAGCAATTACATGCCTATGCACATACCATCTATATAAACATGTTCTCAGAACAAGCTGTACATAAATGTTCATAGCAGCATGATTAATAAAAGCCAGAAACTGGAAGCAACCCAGAAGTCCATCAAGTGATGAACCATTAAACCATATGGAATATTACTTAGCCCTAAAAGGGAATGAAGTACTGACTAAATAAATCAAGTCAGTCACAAAATGCTACCTAGTGTCTGATTCCATTGGTAAAAATGTCTTGGAAAGTCAAAGCCATAGAACAGAATGTAGGTAACTGACCATCAGGAACTGGAGGTGGAGGAGAATGAAGGTACATGGTATTGTCTAGAGAAGCAAATCCCATGATATTCATCAATGTAAAAGAAATACCTTTATATCCAGAAGACAACTCAGCCCAGTTCAACTCAAGTCCATGAGTCCAATGCTAGCTGGGGCCCACTTTATACTCACATAGCTGCAGGTCAATGACCCAGAAAAGTGAAGCTGGAATCAGGGACATCCACAGAGTTGTGTGGATCTCAGGCTGGTGGAGACATGGCAGGATGGCAACAGCTTTGCAAGTCAGTGTACCAACCAAGGCTGCCCCAAGAGGGAGACACACTGTCCCAGCAAGCAGGAAGGCCAAGGGCCAGAGAAAGGATGGAGAAGTTCCTCACGAGCTTTCTTATAGAAAAGTCCACACACCCAAGGAGCTATCATCAGACTATGACCTAATTGATAGGTTGGGTTCTGTCCTTATACTTCACACAACTTCAAGTTGACATGAAATTTAATGGCCACACAGGGTTTCCTCTGGGGCTGATGGAAATGCTCTGCAAGAATATTCTAAATGTATTTTTTTTAAACACTGAGCTATACATTTGAAAAGGGGTAAGTTTCTTGGTATGAGGATTGTATCTCAGTAAAGCTGCTTATTTAAGTATTTTTGATTGCCTATCCTAGGTCCGTTACCATATCTTCATCTCCATCATGATTTTCTTCCACTCACTCAACATAGTTCCAATCTGAAGAATCGTGGCATATTTGTTCATGAGTCATGCATTCACTGCATGCTGACTGAGCGCCTGCTATGTGCCATTCTTTGTGCTGGCCCTAGACCTGGTCCTTGCCCTATTGAGCTTATAATCTAGTTTATACTCACTGAGCACTAATTGATGTCTCTTAGAACATCTCTTGTGTGCTGTCATAGAGCTGTAAGTAGAGAGGTAAAGACCAAATTATCTAATTTATTTATTTATTCATTATTTAGTTTATTCATTCATTCACTTTAGAACCTTCACTTCATGTCTACCCCAAAATACAAACAGCGCGCTAAAGATTGTTGCAAAATAGTTACTTCCTACATTGTTATAAGGACTCTAGTTCAAAGGGAAAAGACTGTGGACCTCAACTGGGCCGGAGGTATAAGCCAGAGTGTGTACAACGATCTCTGCAAGGCGTGTAATTTGACAAGAGCAAAACCAAATGGCCAGCACTGAGAGAATACTTTCAGGTATCAGGTACTGAATGGTACTGGTACAAGCATTGTCTCATTTTCCTCTCCCAGACACTTTATGATCCTGATGTTCTAGAAACCGTGCAGAGAGAGTTGCCCAACATGACCCAGTGAATGAGTGGAGGTGCTATGGCTCTGAACCCAGGAATATCCTCCTCGCCTGTGCTGGACGCCTCCTGGGAACTGCCTTCAGAAGCAACTCGAATGCAGGTTTCCAGGGTCTGGGGCCAAGAGATAGAATACGGGCTGATTAGGGGTCCAGCTTTTGTACCTGACAACTGTTAATACTTGTTCCATTTCCTTATCTGTCTAATAGTAAGGAGAGTCAGAGCAGGTTTGAATGAACTGGCGCATGCAAAGTGCTGAGGGCAAGTCCTTGCCATGCTCAATGCTTACCAAACATTATTTTTTCAAATTATTGCTAGCTCTCATCAAACCGCAAGCCCAACAGCAGTTGCAGGGGATTCTGATGTATTTACCAGATGTCCAGCACCAAAGGAGGCACATGCATCCCCTGTCTCCAGCCCCTTAGGTTCTACACAATCAGATTAGGATTATGGTGCCTAATTTGCAGATGAGAAAGCCAAGGATGGGATCCCAAAGAATATGTGGCAAAACAGATCTGAATAATCAATGCCAGTCCCTCTTCCATAACCTGAAAGAGCTTCCATCTCAAGACGATTGCTTACCCCCAATGTCTGCTCGTGTGGTAGCATGTACAATCCTGGGGAGAGTAGTGACGAAAGCTTTTTAGGATTAAGGTGAGACTAGGCAGGTTCCTGGGGCAAATTTCTAAGAAGACCCTCATTTCATGAATAAGAACACATCCACTGTCATGGAAAGATGTGCATCGCGGCTGTATTCTCTCGCCATACTTATCCAGTCTGTATACTGAGCAAAAAATCAGAGAAGCTGGACTACATGAAGAAGAATGCAGCATCAGGATTAGAGAAAGGCTTATACTCCAGTATTCGAATTATGCAACCGTGCTTGCCGAAAGCGAGGGGGACTTGAAGCACTTGCTGAGGAAGATCAAAGGTGGCAGCCCTCAGGCATGATGACAACTTTCTGTAAAGTAAACCCAAATCCTCACAACTGGAACAGTAGGTAAAACCATGATAAACTGGACCAATAGGTCCAATCATGACAAACTTCAACAATTGAAGTTGTCAAGAATTTCACCTTGGTTGAATCCACAACTAAAGCTCATGGAAGCAGCAGTCAGGAGATCAAATGGTGCATTGTATTAAGTAAATCTGTTACACAGGACATCTTTAAATTATTCACAAGCAAGGGCCTTACTTTGAGAACTAAAGTGTACCTGACCCAAAGCTTGTTTTCTTCATTTGTCTCATCTGCATGTGAACATTGAACATTGGATAAGAAAGACTGAAGAATTATTGAATATGAATTATGGTGCTCAGGAAGAATATTGGAAGTCCTGTGGATATCTCTCTTAGAAGAAACACAGCCAGATTGCTCCTTAGAAGCAAGTGTGGCATTCTCTGAACCTCAGGTA
Organism: Nesogale talazaci; assembly: GCA_004026705.1. Classification (NCBI taxonomy): domain Eukaryota; kingdom Metazoa; phylum Chordata; class Mammalia; order Afrosoricida; family Tenrecidae; genus Nesogale; species Nesogale talazaci. Next base: position 5,545 of record PVJH01008603.1, on the reverse strand, counting down.
CTTGGGACATGTTATCAGGAAGGACCATTCCTAGAAAAGAGCGTCACGTTTGGTGAAGTGGAGGGACAGTGACTGTGTTAGGCTGGGTTGACTAGACAAACAAAGCCAGTGACACTCATACATGTTTAAGAGAAAGTCTTATATCAAGAAGCCATTGTGTATCAGAAAGGCATCCCAGTTCAACTCAAGTCCATAAGTACAATACTCACCCATAAGACCCTCTTCAGCTTCCTGCAGGCCCATGCAATGATACAGAATGCATGAAGATCGCAGGCTGGTGGGTGCGTCTCCAGGGGTCAGGGAGGTTTCAGAACGGCTCACCAGCAGGACAGTGAAAGCATTTATCTCTATCACACCTCTAAAAAAGGTCCTCAAGTTGTGACCAGATTAACAGGCTAAACTCCATCATACCTCCTTACATGTTGGCACCAAAGAACCCAACGATCACCGTGACGAAGAGGAAGCAGACCTTCAGCAAGAGTGGTTGAAGCAGCGGCTGCCAAGATGGGTTTGTGCATGACAGTTAAGAGGGTGGCACAGGCCCGGGCAGTGTTTCAGGTTGTCGTACAAAGGGTCGAGGTGAGGGGGAGCCATCTAGGTGGCACAGCAAAACCACTGCTAGGGAATCCATACTGACTCGTGGGAGCCCTGGAGAGCAGAAAAGAACTCATCCTTCAGGTTTTTGGGGTGGCGAGTCTTTACCAAAGCAAAAAAACATATCTTCACCTACGAGTGGAGCCGCTGGTGGGTTCAAACAGCTGCCACGAGGCCACCAGTGCTCCTTGTTCTCGGGATCATACAAGTGGAGTGTCGGTGCCTGAGTGTCAGCGCTGTGGTAAATCATGTGCCCTAGTGGTTTCTCTGGTGTCATCCAGGTTCTAGCCCAGACTGTACCTTCAGTCATGGGAGGCCCAGAATTTGTCAGAGTGAGGCATCACTCTGTTAGCCTTTGTGTTAGCCTTTGTGTTAGCCTTTGTGTCTGCAAGGGTCAGAAGGTCAGCATCCCAGAATTACAAAACAGATAGAGATGAGGAGGGCATCGAAGTCAGCTTCAAAGTTGAGAAACAGAACAAAAATCGCAGACTTGTTGCCACTAAGTCAATTCTGATTCATCGTGACTCTGTAGAGGAGGGGTAGAACTTCCCCCAGGTTGTTTCTGAGGCTGTCAATCATTACAGGAGCAGAAAGCCTCTTGGCTTTCCTGAGGAGTGGCCGGTGGAGTCTAACCGTCAACCTTGTGATTAGCAAGCCCATGTGTAAGCCTCTACACCATCAGGACTGGCGTTGGTCAAATTCCCAGTGGGTTTAAAACAGCAATAGAGAGATTTGGAAAAGGACACTCTTTTGAAAATTATTTTAGTGAATCATTTTATTGGGGGCTATTGGTGAGTTAAAATGCTGCAGAATGTTGGCGAGGATAGGGGAATCCGTGGGAGTGACTAGAACCAGCATAATGAGGATTCATGCCACGGGTTTTGCTTGGGAAGAGAGGAGCCCGTGAGTAAGCATTTTCAACCAGCAAGCTCTGGTTGGAACACAGAACCACATAAAGGGGATGAGAGAAAAGACAACACCAATGAGACAGCTTGTATGTGAAGGAATCAGCCTGTCCAGGAGGCGAGGCAGGGCCATGAGAACAATTAATTTGTAGGAACAAAAGCCAATTGTGGGCATTGGCAGGGCTTGCTTACTAATCTATAGTGAGACAATCTCAGCGTTTCCACCACGTCAATGATTCCGCAGTTCAGTGCAATTGTCTCAATCCCCATTCCACAGCACCTTCCCACAAATCCAAAGCCTCTTTTCAAATGTACAATCCTGGACAGGGATGCCGTGTCCAGTCAGGAGGGTAAGCTGTGGGAGACTTTTCTGCATGAGTTTGAACACACCTGTGGTTGGGAGTTAGACATTGGACTGCTAACCAAAAGGTTGTCGGTTCTAATCCCCCCACAGTCCTGTGGGAGAAAGATAAGGATCTTTGCTTGGTTTAAGAGGTACAGCCTCAAAAACATGACCGAGCGCTATCCTAAAAGGTTTCTATGAATCAGAATAGACTTGAGGGCAGTGGAATTGAGTCGTGGTGGAAAACACGTGAAACAGTTCACTACAGATTAGTAAGTAAGCAAAAGTAAGTCCAAGTTTATCTTGCTATTGGCTCATCAACCGCTTGACATTGGCCTTCAGCTGAAAAAGCACCTCTAGCACAACCCATCTTCTTGTTGAAGAACTGGATTAAAGTAGCATCTGTAATTGTCCGGGGACATCTTCAAAATCCCTGTGCTGTGATCAGGCTGTGATCCACATAGTTAGCAGTTCAAAACCACTAGCTCCTCCACAAGAGAAAGATAGAATGTTCTAATATTGTAAAAACAGTTTTGGAAATTCACAGGGGCAGTTCAACCCTGTCTTATGGGGCTGCTATGAGTTGGCATTGGCCCAATGGCAGTGAGTGTGTATGGGTGTGGGTGTGTCCTCTAAGACAGGGTAGAACTGCCCCATGGATTTCTGCAGCTGTCCCTCCTTGCTGGTTGTGGTGTTGTCAGGTGTCCTTGGTTCAGTTAGGATGCAGAGTGAGCCTGTCTTCGTACAACAGAATGAAGGATGGCCGATTCTGCGCCATATTCTTATGTTTGAGCCTGTGGATTCAACCTCTGTGTCAACACAGCGTGTCAAAGGTCTTCCCCTTTTTTACCACCGCTCTGTTTTCTTGACAAGAGTAGAAAGTCCCATCTTTCTCCCAAGGAGCGGGTGATGGTGAGGTGCTAACTTTGGGGTTAGCAGCCTGAAGCATAACTGCCAGGAAAAGATGAGCTGTGAAACTTGACAATGACCTTGGCTTTGCAAAGGTCCCTAGGAATGCATTGCGTCCAGATGCAGCTCTGGAAAGAACGGAGGGCGCCCTGATTGGGGGGCGGGGGGGAGGGAAGGGGAAGAGATGTTAACCAGCCATCCCACTGTGGAGCATCCGCACAAGTGAGTTACGGAGAACGGCCCTTTTTGAAAAATAGATTTTCCTTCCACTTAGCCGTTATATCCGTTGGCTGCAGAGAACAGATTGGCACTTAAATATGTATATCGCATGTAGATTTCCCCAGGGAAGGAGATCGATGAAAGTCCTGTTTATTTGCCGAGAGTGTGCTTAATTGTAGACCAGGGCTGTCATATTTTAGCATGGGATCACTTGATCTCTACACCTCAGGACTGTGTCAGAGCCCTGTTCACCCCCCTTTGATTTTCATTTTGAGCCACTCTGACATTGGGGCTGTGAGCGGTGCTGAAGCAAATGCTGGCTGCGGTAAAATGGGGGCTTTGTTCCTTATCAGGAACGTCCATCTCCGTGAAATGACTTACAACAGCTGCTCAGAGAAGTAAAATCTGATAGAAACAGACTCTGCATAGATATAAACATAAACATTAGTTTCTATGGAAACAAAAGTTGCAGCGCAATGGCTGCCGACCTGAGATCCTGTACTCCAGGAATCAAATGCTAAATTTATAGTGGGTGCATCCACTGGGGAAATCACACCAATTGTGACGATCTTTATGAGGGTAGAGTGTGTATTGAGAGTTTGACTCACATGGACACCACACCAAAGAATCAACAGCAACCAACGCTGTCTTTTCGGCCCTAATTGAAACCATAGTTCTTTCCTTAATTGAAAGTCTCACAATGATGACTTGAGCATTGATGGAACTCAGTCAACAGTAACAGTTCTATCTCTGGACAGCCCATCCTGGTATCTGAAAATCTCAGAAGTCCTGAAACAGGTGGACATCCCAGTCCCCAGAGCAAAATGTTCCCAAGACTCCCACTAAGAGCTGCCAGCCTGAGAGGGAAAGTCAATACACATCAATGATGGCTTAGAGGAGGGGAGATGCAAGAGAAGGTTGGATCTACTTAGTATGGCCCAGGAGGTAGAGAGGTGGAAAAGGCTGTAGGAAGGTCAAAAGAGACCATCCTGCGTTCTTGTTTAGAGCTGTTGAATTTCAGAAGGTGCCCAGGAGTCAGCTGAAGAGCACCAACCCCTCTGTTCATGCTACCATTGCTGCATCACAAAGTATCTTTCAACAGAGTGCCCCTTTTTTTCTTGTGCTCAGTCTCCATATATCAGGAATTCAGAGAAGGTATCGTGGAAACAGCTTGTCAAGGCTTCATGATGTCTGGCGACTCAGCTGGGAAGATGCAACATCTGGGGATGACTCATGGCGGGGCAACTCAATGGCTGGTGATTGAAACATCTGGACGTGCCACATGTCTGATGGTTAATGTTGGCTGTCAAGGGGAACATCGACAGATGGCCTATCAGGTGTAGGTTGGCTTCTTTTTAGCATGGCGGCCTCAGGGCGTAGTCAGATTTGCAGGACAACTGAAAGCCCCAAGCAAGAATGAGCAAGGTGTTATGTGATGCAGCCTCTGATGTCTTCTCACAATGTCACTGCCACTGGGCTTGTTGGGTTCCAATTGAGTTACTAAGCCCATCCCTTTCTCATCTAAGATGTAATCCCTTAGTGCCCTGCCTCTCAATGAGAAGATTTGAATTTCTGGAAATGTCAAAGTCACCATGCCAAAATTGTAAAAATAATCATAATAACCTAAAAATATACTTTAAGGCTTTCACAAAGCAGATTCAGGTTTGAAAAAAACCCTACTCACTAGACAATAACTTGTGACCATCACATAACAGGAAAAAGTGAATGCCCTAGTGCCAGTGTGGTTGTCTCCACAACCCATCAACATCATTCCATGTTGGTCGTCACCAAAAGGTCCTGTCTTAGTGGTATAGTGATTCACCCAATTGGGCTGAGATTCCCATGGTCAATAGTTCAAAACCAGGTCTCAGAAGAAGGGCCGAGTTTTCTACTCTCAGAAACAGAGTCTCCGCAACCCACAGGGATTGCTATGAGTCAGTATGGACTTGATGGCCATCAGCTTGATTTAGTTACCGTAAGAGGAGGGAGGAAAGGACCCAAGCAAGTGTCCAGGTATGTGTATGCCAGCGTTTATTACAGCACTTAAAGCTCGGTCTAAGAGAAGCTGCATTTGCTCTTTGGACCTCTGCCATTCTGTCTTCATAGTTTGAGAAAAATCTCGGCCGTAATAGTTACCATGGCAACGGCAACATCTGTAGCGCATCCAGCCTGAGGATAATTAAGGAGCCAAACCTGATCAGACAGTAACTGGTGCTATCCTGGATGCAAGGAGGAGTCTAGCAAAGGTCTTTCTGGGGCCAACACTCACCTGTTCCATCCTCCAAGAGAGCAGGCAGCCCCAAGCTGTGTAACTAGGAAAGGCTAAGGCTCATTGGCGCCAGTAGAAATTTGGTGCGAGGATTACAGGGACCAAATTGGCAGGGAAGTGAGAAAGGAGAGAGAGATGGTGTTAGCATGGGGTAGTGAGATGCAGGAAAATTTTAAGAACCTCAGAAGCACAAGTACCTCTATTCCAAAGAGGCCCCCCCTTACCAGTAAAGTCAGCCACCTTTATTTAAGGGCAAGTAGGTGCCAGGACATGGACTGCTATTGCGCGTAACTTTTCACTCTCATA
>PVJH01008602.1:46533-84399 GCA_004026705.1 Nesogale talazaci | reverse complement strand
TAATCGGTGATTTGATTTAGCAGGCAACCAAACCACCTAAGGCACCTGATGACTTGGTTGCTCCCCTGGTGAAGAAGCCTCACATCTATTATGGAAGTTTGGAAGAGAAGGAGAGGGAGCGGCTGGCCAAAGGAGAGTCTGGGATTTTGGGAAAAGAAGGACTTAAAGCAGGAATCGAAGCAGGAAATATTAACATAACCTCTGGTAAGATGCCATCTGAATCTTCCTTTGATGCTCTGGTTTTCTGTAGGGAATAACTCCCTGGACTTAGATATTACTAGGTTAGCATCAAAAGCCTTCATTTCTTCAGTGACAGTCATACTCCTGTATACGTTGTGTCTCCACCTATAGTCTCATTCAGGGAGCTTTTGTTTGTGTGTTTTTTTTGTGGGCATCACTGCCTTCTGGTGAGAGTGAGAGGCCCAGCCTTTCTCTTGGAGAGCTGCTACTGGATTTGAACCGCTAGGCCAGTGGGCCGCAGTCCCGCACTCAACTACTACACCCTGGGGCTCAGCCCTCTTTGTGTGTTTTTTAAACTGTTTTTGATGCAGGTTTTTCTTCTTTGAATATTAACTCATGTGTTTGAGCTCAGATGGATTCTTTGTGCCTTCTGTGAAACTTGTGTACTCTGACATCAGTCACGACTACAGTGGCTCATGATGGTGGCTCTTTTTTTAATTTCCCAGGAATTTTTGTCACCCCAAATGTAATCTCCCTTCTTAAAAAGCTTTCTAATTCGGGCTGAGCCCCGGTGGCGTAGTGGTTGTGCGCGGGACTGCGGCCCACTGGGATGGAGGTTCGATTCCGGCTCCCAGGAGCAAAGGCTGGGCCTCCTACTCCCACCACCAGGGCAGTGATGCAAAAAAAAAAAAAAAAAAAAGCTTTCTAATTCTCAGTTGAAGGGAGCTTTGAAATCTAGATTTTCAAAGTAGAAAACTAATAGCTGCTCCTGTATTTTGTAAAGTAAAAACTGTAGAAATATGTGAAGTAGAAAATTCTCTACTATCAGAAGAAAAGTGTGGCCATCTGTTTCCCCTTAAATTGAACTGTTGGAAACTCCATAGAGAAATCTAATACAGCTATAGAAACGCAGTTTTATCCCATACATTAAACCATGTATAAATAACTATGATCTATATTTTTCAGTCTACATACTTTTGAGAAATGATCTTTTCTTGTCAATAACTAAGAGTCGGCAACATATTTTTTTAAGTATTTTCATGCAAAAAACAAGTTTTTTGCAAGGTCACAGACCTCCTTATCTTAGTTTTCTCTGTTCTTTGATTAAATGCACATGTGCATATGTGTTACAGATTTGAGTGATACAGAGGAATATAAAATGAAGATGCCACTGTAGAAAGCCTCTTAACCTTTTGGGTTGTTTTTAAACATAACTACATCATGAGTCTATTCTGTTATTTTTTCTGATTTTCCATCCAAATGCTCATAGTTTGTTTGGGTCTTAAACCCAATTGTGTTATAAAAAGCCTTTGTCATAGAAATCTTATCTTCATGGCAGTTGGTTCCAGTTTGCTTACTAATTTGAAAGAGTTCCTATCCTGGCACAGTTTGAGAGAGTAGCTTTAGCAGCTGTTAAAATATTGTTTCTATTTTATTTCCTAAACACAGAAGCCTAGTATCTCATTAGCTAAGGATGTGCTGAACTCTCTGATCCCTTCTAAGTGATGTTACATTAGATGAGAAGTTGCCAAAATAGCTGGAGCCATTTTCTTGCCTTTTAAAGCTGTACTTGAATTTTGTGTGTTTGGCTTAATTGACTAAACTCCCAACAGTGGGTCTGTCTATACAATTAGACTAGCCAGTTGTCTTACCCTGGGGCACACCCAGAAATGTTCCCTCTCTGTCTGAAGACCTGGTGGTCATGCCTGCTGTCGCCTGTTGCTTTACAGGGGAAGTGTTTGAAATTGAAGAGCACATCAGTGAGAGGCAAGCAGAAGTCTTGGCAGAGTTTGAGAGAAGGAAGCGAGCCCGACAGATCAATGTGTCCACAGACGACTCGGAGGTCAAGGCTTGCCTGAGAGCCTTGGGGGAACCCATCACGCTGTTCGGAGAGGGCCCCGCGGAGAGAAGAGAACGGTGCCTTTTTCCCTTCTTGTGGTTTTCATACGCTCCTCGTGGTAGATTTGTTGGTCATCACAGCCGACACTTAACCAGGCTGCCTCCGATAGTGTTGTTCTGTTAAGTTGTGTCTGTGTCGGTTAGCCCATAATCTGAGCCTTCACCCAAGAATTATGCCAACGGTCATTTTTCTTTATAAACTGTGAAGAGGATGAGAACCTCCGCATGCAGCGGGGGGCTGGGTGAACATTAGTGGTTAGAGAGGGTGGGCATCAAGAGAACTCCTTGTAGAAGGTTTAGGATAATGCTTATAAACGGTTTGAGAGAAGCCTGCTCTCCTCCTGTCTCCACACTCATCACCACTCTCACACTCTGCCACATCTCCCTTCATTTCCTTCAAGGTTTTTTTACATGTATTCTACATAGTTCTGACCCCTCCTTTCCTCTGCAGACGGGGGCAGCGGGGCACGTGGTCGTGTTAGTGGTGGTCGACTCGCCCACCCCCTTGAAACTGCTGGGTGTTGAGCTCACCAACCCAGCCTTACTGGACACAGCCCTCGTAGAGTTCAGCCATCTCCTCACAACTCTTTCCTGACCCAGAAGACCACGTCTTCCTGCTCTCCCTCCGGTCTCTGGCTCGGTCTTCCCTCGCTTTGTAGGCCTCTTTGTATGTGTGACTGAGTGCCGTCGAGCATCCGGTATTCTCCGGGCAGTCAGGCCCACCACCCTGTGGCTTCGTTTACCGTATATTCTGATGACCCTCGCATCTCAGTAAACAGGTTCCCCAAAGACTCCTCAAACTTGACATATCTAAGTTAAACGCAGCTCTTCCCCTCATGCTAGCCTAGCCTCCCTGCCGTTCAAGTAGTTCTCAACGGGAAGTCTTCCTGTTTTCTGTTGGATCTATCCAAATTTAGGCTATTTTCCTTCCGAGGTATAGCTCCGTCTCCCTGTTCCTCTTCCACTGTGGATTTCACACCTAGACCGTTGTGATGGCCCCACCTTTGGTGTGTTTCTCATTGGCTAAAATCCTTCAGTGTCTTCTCCTGGCTGTAACCCCACAGGATGGTCCATAAGCGCTCCAGCTTCATTTTTCCCTGCCATTCTCCCCTTCCCCCACACACACTAGCCATAATTGTCTTCCGAGAGTATGCCAGCTTTCTCCTGTCTTCACTCAGTTCTTTCTTCTCTTATTCCCTTCTTGCCTTTTAAAATGTTTTCATTCTTTTGAAATGTCATTCTAGCAGAAATGTCACCTCCTCAAAGAAATGTTTCCAAGCCCTTCAAACCAGACTCCCCGCCCTCGAGCCCGGGCAGAACCGCCCCTGTGAGGTTCCAAGACCCCAGCTCTCCACGGGAGCAGAAAGCCCCGTCTTCCCCCTGAGGAGACCCTGCTGGTTGTGAACTGCCGGAGCCTTAGAGAGCAAAGCCCATTGCATAACCACCAAGCCACCCGGGCTCCTTCCACGTCCCCAGCCCCTGGGAGACCGAGGAACTGGGAGGAATAAGCAGTGTGTAGTAGTTTGGACCCTGGAATACAAAGTTGCTGGTCTGAAATGTAAACCCCATGCAAGGTACACTTTTTTTTTTTTTTTTAAGTCAGCCCCTTGCTGATTGTCTCCACCAGAAAAACAGGCTCCTCTTCGGTGAACTCCCAATCCCCCAGACACCATCTTCATTGAAGTCTAACCAGTACGACGCAATAGGTTTCTGCAACCTTCTCGGTGCCTCTGAAGCCCATTGGCTCTCTCTCAGATGTAAACTTTCATAGAGCCCTTTGTGACTGGCCACCACGTTTTCCGCTTCCTCCACCACCACCACCCCCTACACTGCTTATTCTACCCAGACTCAACTTACCTCCAGGTGTTTACACTGGTTGGGCATTCTGCCCGGGCTGCCCTTCCTTTCTCGTTTCCAGCCCCACGACCTGACTAATCTAGGACCCAATGCAGACAGTGCCTCCTTCAGAAGCATTTCCTTGCGTTTTTTATCTTCTTAAATAATGTGTTGACAGGGCAGTTTCTACACATACTGTTCAGTGACCTGGATTACATTTTTGTTACAAGGCATCAGCATTTGCATTCTTGCCTAGTCCTAGTAGTCTAGTTTCCCTGCCCCCACCTCCTCTTTGCTTTAGAGTAATAAAGAACAATTTTTTAAAGGTGCACAAGACTTGCGAGTGATGGTTATTTTCTGAGCCATTCTCTTAGCTAGCCAACAGGTGATCAGAGCTCCAGTTTAAGGCTTAAAGTGAGTCTCGGGGCACTAGTCAAAGGGTGAACCCACTCGTCTCAGACAGTCAGTTAAGTCTTAACTTTGAAGAGATCCAGTTCTGCTCCATGCCTGTTATTTCCTCTCTTAACCCCAAAGACGGTGAAATTGAGGGCTAATGTTTTCTGCTATCCATGTTATTACGTATTTAGCACCTCTGTGAGTGTCCAGCTTATGGTAGCATTGCATGAAGTTGGCTATCTTTGCAGGCCAAGTAGTACCAGCCTAGGGGTTCACGCTAAGCTAAAGAGGGTCATTGCTTGCGTTGGTGTTGGGGGAATCTAAAAATGAGGCGGAGTAGAAGAAATTACAGAGTTTAGGCCTGACCACTTGACTCTTAAAGAAGGGTGCTACGAGGTTGAATGGTGAGAGGAGGGGAGTCTGGCTGTTGGCCCACTGACATTTTCACACTCTTACCTGTTTAAATTCTCATCTTTCTTCTTGCAGATTAAGAAATATCCTGTCAGTGGTTGGTACCGATGCCTTGAAAAAGACCAAAAAAGATGATGAAAAGTCTAAGAAGTCCAAAGAAGAGGTAAACAATGGCTCCTTGTGGAGGGGGAGCATGATGGGGGAGATAGTTCTTTGTTGTTTGTTTGTTGATAGTTGGCTTTGCTGGAGGGTGGAGGGAAACGCCTTTGGAAACTCCTTCAGGGTTGGCCATGAGCAGTCTTGTACCCTGTCTGAAGCCAGGAAGACAAAGGAGCTCTCCGCTCAGGAACAAGCCTTAGTGACCTCGCTGTTCACGCGCTTTAACCAAACAGCGAGACCTGGTGGAAAGCACACTGCTCGTGCTCTTCGCGTCTGCGATGGCTCTCACTGCCCGTCTTCCTGAGCAGTTGCACTAGAGCAGTGGCCACTGGGGGGCTGTTTCCATCCTTCACGCTGTTCTCCATTTGTCTTTCAGTATCAGCAGACCTGGTACCACGAAGGGCCAAATAGCCTGAAGGTCGCCAGGCTCTGGATTGCCAATTACTCACTGCCCAGGTAAAGGGAGCCTGCAGGGAAAGGCTTCAAGTGCATGTTCCTCTCGGGCTGACGAGCTATTTTGAAATTCATGAACGAGGGACTAAGGTCGTTTGTGTCACAGGGCAATGAAGCGCCTGGAAGAGGCCCGGCTCCACAAAGAGATACCAGAGACAACTCGGACCTCCCAGATGCAAGAACTGCACAAATCTCTGCGGGTGAGACATCTGGGACAGTCACCCAGTGTAGCGGCAGAGTCTTAATGTTGGCCCACCTTGAGAAAGGTGACGGTGACACAGTGGAGCTCCTTTGCCAGGGAGTCCAGTGCTGCTCGGGCTGACTCCGGGGGAAAGAGAGCTGTTCACGGCTCCCCATCTCCAGCTGCTGCTGCTCAGGTGGAGCCACCGGTCACAGCGGCAGGAACGGACTTTTTCCTCAGCAGAAGCCTGCGGTTCTTTGTCCGTTTCCTTCTTCATGACATCAAAGTTGTGCCTTCGTTCTCAGCTTGGTTTTCCTGTTGACAGTTAGCCGAAACTAAAGGGTGTGTGTGTGTGTGTGTGTGTGTGTGTACATGTACATGTGGATGGGACCGTAAGGGACAGCACGAGGCATTCCAGCACCCCTCATGGGTCAGAGGGTCAGTATCAGAGTCTGCTAACAAAGCATAGGCATAAATGTGCCAAAGCCTTCGAGTGGCTTAAAACTAGAAAGTTAGCATTTTTCATGCTTGGGTTCCATCTCAGACACAACTCTCTAGGTTCTGCAATTCATCATGATGACCACACAACTCAAAGACAGTGCTCACAATTACAGGGTTTACTGTGGGCGCTAACAGGTTACAATTCAGGTGGAAGTGCTCAGGATAGAGTTAAATCAGTTGGGATGTGTTGCAACATTCTTTCAGGGCTGCTAATAAATGCTGGGGCAGAGAGGATGGAGGGGGAGCCACTCCACTATAGGCAGTAACACAAGTGCCCAGAGGCACTTCCCTCCACAAGCCAGCCTCCTGTTCCAAAGCACTCGGCTGCACTTGCCGTGGGCGCCGGGAAGTCTGCCATCAGTGGCTTGCTCTGGCTCCCAGTCCTGCTGCTCCTCTGATGGTACAGCTGTCTTCTGGCTCAGAGAGGCTTGCTGCGCAGGGGTCGCAGGCGTAGAAAGACACACTGCACTCTGGGTTGTGGCTAGCCATGAGATCTCCCCACTGGCTTCTCAGAGTGTTTGACACAGCAGGATGGCAATCTTGGTGAATCCTGTTAACAGTTAATCTCGGGTGAATCTTATCAGCACCTTCCTACCTCCTTACCCCTCCCCATCCTGGAAAGGTCACCTGGGGGCCCTCCAGAGACTTTGGCTGGACGAGCCACAGTAGGTCACGACCCCTACAATGATAGGAAAGCCAAAGAACTCGTATTAGCCCATTTGTCGTGATGACTATTTTGTTCTCCTTTTCAGTCTTTGAACAACTTCTGCAGTCAGATTGGTGACGATCGGCCTATCTCCTACTGTCACTTTAGTCCTGATTCTAAAATGCTGGCCACCGCTTGCTGGTAGGTTCCATCTCACAGTGACTGTTTTCTTCCTGGTGAGAGGAGAGATTTTCTTTCAGGTCACCTTTCGTCTTAGCAGGAGCTCTGGACCTGCAGTAGTTACCCACTGGGCTTCCAACCCAAGGGCAGCAGTTCAAAGCTAGCAGCCGCTCTGCAGGGGAAGGACGGGGCTTTCTGTTCCTGGAGAGAGTTGCTGCCTCAGAAACGTGCCGGGGCAGTTCCCCCCTCTGTGGTGGACTGCGGTGGGTCAGCGTTGGCTCGGCGGGGGGAGTTTGCTTTGGTTTTGCGTCTTGGCTGTCTGTGTGCCCTTCCTCTTCTTGTGCTGCTTAGGATTGTCCCAGACTTGATGGAGGAGAGAAGCTGGGGTATTTGACAAGATGCTCCTTGTAGCTTGCTCTTCACGAAGGCCCCAAAGACTTAAGATTTGTTGACCGTAGTTTTTGACGCAAGCCAGAAAATGAGCTTGTAGACCAAACCAACAGCCACACCTCAGCGCAGTGTTCCTTTTTAGTTCAGTTGCCCTGGCAAGAGACTTCTGTAGCCGTTAGTGTCTTCATTTGTAAAGTGTTTTGCCTGAACAGTGCTTGGTCTGTCGTGAAAGACTCAGCAGGTACTAGTTACTGTTTTTACATCCTTCTCTGCTTACCATCCCGTATGCATAAACCTCTGAGAAGGCAATGCCTATATCAGACTGTCCCTTGGGGGCCTGCAGTGAGAGAAGAAAGCACACACTGTGTGCACAGGAAGTTCAGGCCGGGGCTCGGGGGATGGCTCTAGCTTGCCAAGCTGGCGCTCCCTTCAGCAGAAACCAGAACTGAGAAAACTGTGTGCCTTAGCTACCTCAGATCTTTTAAAAAGATCTTTGAGGTAATCAAAACAATGATTGTTGCAATAACTTGCTCGAAAATTTTCCAAATAAAAAGTTTAAGTACTATGCAGGGCTGAGCCCCGGTGACGTAAGTGGTTGAGTGCGGAACTGCAGCCCGCGGGCTTGGCGGTTCAAATCCAGCAGCGGCTCTCAGGAGTGGCACTGGGTAGCGCCCGCAACTACCAGAGGCAGTGATGCCCCCCCGCCCCCCCAAAAAAAAGTTTAAGTACTATGCAAATGACAATTATTTTTACGTTTCAAGCAGTGGTGTTACCACTACTGCGATTATTGTTCTGATGTAGTTTAATTTCTCCTACCTTCCCATCCACATTGATCTGAAAGTTAGGGCCACGTGTGCAGCCCTTCCGACAGCTGCTCTTCCCGTGTGAGTTCTCGGTGGGCTTTTTGGGGGTGACAAGAGACTGTCCTTTAGTAATGTTGCCAAGGTGCCTTTTCCTTCCCAGACCAACCCTGGCTGAGATGCTTTCCTTTGTATTTGATAGGAGTGGGCTTTGCAAACTCTGGTCTGTTCCTGATTGCAACCTCCTTCACACACTTCGAGGTAAGTTCAAATCGTGTTTCAACTCTTCATCTTTTCCAAGTGAACTCGGTTGAGCAGTAAAACTCTGCCTGTGGCGGTGCTCAGAACAGGCACATGCAGTTTTCCAGGTGCTCTGGTCCTGACATGTGGGCCCGGCACACACAAAGTAAATTCTTTTTTTTTTTTTTTCCCAGTTTTTTAGGCATCACTGCCCTCAGGTGGTGGGAGTAGGAGGCCCAGCCTTTGCTCTTGTGAGCTGGAATTGAGTCTCCATCCCAGTGGGCCGCAGTCCTGCACACCACCACCACGCCACTGGGGCTCAGCCCCCACAAAGTAAATTCTTGATTTGGTTCTTTCTGACCACAGACTGGGATGGAATGATTGCGTGCACATGGCGTTTCGCTCCTGTGCCCGCAAGATCCGGGGTCTTGTTCCTCATTTTTGCCTTTGTTGGCGTGCTTTAGCAGTCAGCAGTGCTGGCTGGGCACCATCTGGCGCCTCTCGTCTCAGGGCCCTGTGGGCTGGTGTTGCCTTGGCCCAAGATGCCTTTGGACAATTGTTTCCTTGTATCTTTGGTTTTCAGCACTGCTCTGCTCTGGACAGGGAAGGACCCATAGGAGTGCTTTACATGGCTTGCACACAGACTTTGAAGACCGCAGTTGCCACTTTCCAGGGTAGGATGTAGGACATTCCCTAGTGTCCCCCAAGACTATGGTCCTGAACTCCCTTGGCCCTGAGCCTCAGTTCAGGCCAGGTGTTCGGCTAAGATGTTTTCTTACTATTGTCCTCTGTGTTCTTCTACCTTTATGGCTAGTTACTCTAGGACAGGGGTCCTCAAACTACGGCCCAAGGGCCACGAGCGGCCCGCCGGGTGTTTTTGCCACCGCCGCCTGTCCTGCTTAGCAGCTGACTCATCCCAGACCCGAAGTGAATTTGTTCAGTTTGTTTGTTTGTTTTTTAACTATAGTCCAGCCCACCATCTGGCCCATTTAAAAAGTTTGAGGACCCCTGCTCTAGGATCTTTTAAAAACTGGTGGAAGCATTCCATTTTTCTTTCTTTCTTTTTTGGAGAGCATCACTGTCCATTTATCTTTCGATTCCATTTTTCCATAAACTTTTTAAGTCTCCCTCATAAATACATAGGTAGAAATCTCCTGCCTCTGTTCAGTGCACGTGGTCAGCTTTTCCAGCCTGTTTGGTTTTAAGTATCCATGCATGAGTTACTGTTGCGACCGTTGGAGAAGGAGGGTGTGTGTGGTAGTGATCACTCGTGTACGAGGATCGTGTCTCGCTGTGCTTTCGTCGGTCTGCTGGCGTCTCCCTTCACCCGAGCGGGACGACGGCGGGACTGCTCTCAGGTGATCCTCAAGTCCGTCCCTCGCATCTTTTTAAAGTCGTGGTCTCACACGCTAGTTCACCTTTGTGTGATTAACTAATTGCACTCAGCACAGGACCCTCTAGTACGCCCGAGTTATGAGGTGCGTCATAGCTTCCTCCTCTTTCTTGACTGCTGAGCGTTCCCTTGTGCGTGCGCACCATTGTTCTGTTTGTCCTCTCATCCATTGGTGTGGGTTTTGCTCTTCCTGAAATGTAGCTTACTCATGGATCTGAAGATTTGCTCTTGCTAAGAGACCAGAACCACAGAAACAGTGTATATGTTCAACTCATCCCAACAGCCCTTTTTGTTGAAACGAGCAGGCCGGTCCTCACGTGTATATGGAGCGGCAATGAAGCCACCTTGGGAAGGAAGGGCAAAGCGGAGGGGGAGCCGCAGTCTCAAAGCACAGCCCACTGTGGCCGCAGTGAGAGCTGTCGGCGGCCGCTGTCTCCAGACACTCGCGGGGCAGAGAACTGAGTCCAGAAGGGAACCTGTGCTTGATTTTCAACCAGGAGCTTAAATCCCTCCAGTATGGCAAGCATCGTCTAATAGATGGCGGGGCAGCAGCAGAGATGGACTCCACATGGGCTGGGCGATTTTCTCAAAAGGTGCTAGTTTGAAATCTCTCTTCTAGTGCTCTGTCGGGCCTGCTGAAGAGAAGATAGAACACGGGAGAGGGGCCTGATGGTACTGGGACTCTCACCTCCCCAGAATAGGCAGATGAGCTTGTTGAGGGCAGGTGAGGAGAGGAGAGGAAGACTGGCTTCCTGCTGAGAGAACCCGGAGCTTCTCTGGGGGTGCTGTTTGAGCGCCATGATGAGCATAATGACCCTGGGCTAGTGTTCTGTCCCCCGTGTATTTCACATGGGTGATTTAAATGGTGCACAGTTTCAGAGTGGAAATGTCCCTGGCCCAGTTTGTGTACATTTTCTGCTCTGTGCTATGTATCTGTGTCCTCCGTCAGACTTTGTGTTTGCACATGAGCCATCAGCTGCTAACTAAGAGATTGGTGGTTCAAACCCTTTAAGCAGTTCTGTGGAGGAAAGACCTGGAACTTTGCTCCCATAAAGGTGACAGCCAATCTATCGCATGGAATCTCTATGAGTGACAAATCAAAAATCCAACTGCACTCACTATAAGGAAGCAAAAACCTGTCACTCTCATCGCTTTCATTCTTTCAGGCCATAACACAAACGTCGGAGCAATTGTATTCCATCCCAAATCCACAGTCTCCTTGGACCAAAAAGATGTCAACCTGGCCTCCTGTGCTGCTGACGGTTCTGTGAAGCTCTGGAGCCTCGACAGGTACTTAACACCGGTGTACTGTCCATGGGTGATCATTAACGCAGACCACTGTCTTGATTGGCCCTTAGGAAAGGAAAACCAGACATTTCACCCAAGGAATGCTTCAAGTGTCACAGAAACACTGAAGGTAGAATGGTCCTTTTTCACCTGAGAAATTGTGCCACATTTTTTTACATGTTAAATTTGAACATTGAGTTTTGCCTTCTAATGGAGATGCTACTATGTCCAGCTCATGATTCAGGGAAGACCCCCACCCCCTCCCTCTTGCACAGTAGATTGTCGGGAGGAAGTGAGCCACTTGCAAGATGGACTCAGACCAGCCTGCTGCTCCACTACTTGCTTCTTCGCCAATAGCGCCGGGGAGGGGAGAGCGGAGTGAGGCTCCTGGCAGCATTGCCAAGGAAGTGATGGCTGCTCCCAGCAGCCTCAGCCCTCGCCAGCCAAGTCTTTCCCAGCATCTACCATAGCATTATTTTTTTATGTGTTTTTTAAATGATCGATACAGTGTTCCCTCAAAAATTTAGGAATTGTTGAGCAAAAGACATCTGAAATTCAATTGTTTGGTTTTATTTCTTTGGGAAAACATGAGGGCTTTTTTTTTTTTTTTTAACATGAGGACTTATGACTGGATTTTTCTCCCTTTTTTTCAAGCTAATTAGTATTTGTGCTCCTTGCCAGACAGGATCTTACCTATGAGTAGTGCAAGTTTTAATTGGCTTTGGTAATACTTAGCAATATGTACTCCCCTGGGGCTTTGATTAGTTCTGTGTAGGCACATTGACAATGTTCCCTTTTTAATTGCCCTCTTTAGGGTTCTTGTTTATTTCCTTTCGCTGGTGGCTGGGGTTTGTTTAATGGCCATGGAGAGAAGACTGGGCTGCTGTGTGGGAGTGTCTTTTTCCATCTGGACCCTTACAACAGGCAGCAGTTTGAGAAGGAGTCCTCCGCCACATGTACACCAAAATTGTTGCATGTGTCCATCGCCAGAGTATGTTTCCTTTCTAGAAACCAAGCACCACTGTACTTGGGTGCAGACTGACTGCATTACTTTTTTTTTTTTCTTTTTTCTTTTGCATCACTGCCCTGGTGGGAGTAGAAAGCCCAGCCTTACTCCTGGAGCGCTGCTGCTGGGTTTGAACTGTCAGCCCTGTGGGATGCAGCCCTGCACACAGCCACTGCGCCACCAGGGATGTTACTTTTTGTCCTTAATCTTCCACGGCCCTAATTGGCATCTTATTAAGGGCTTATAGTGACGCAGTGAGTTCAAGTAGAAAAGACTGCTGATGAGCCTGCCATGGGCATTCTTGTCTTGTGAACACATGACATGGTTCTAGTTTCTTAAAAGCCTCGGGGAGTGACTGGGTTCTTGTTGGCCAGAGGTTCCGTGACAGCGCAGCCTGTGATGGGGTGCAGAGGGCATGATGGGGTGGAGGGGAGGGAGTCGGTCGGTGTCAGGAGACGGTAAGGTGTTGACAGGCTGTGCTTGCTTCCTTTCCAGTGACGAACCGGTGGCAGATATCGAGGGCCATACGGTGCGCGTGGCCCGAGTGACGTGGCACCCCTCAGGGCGCTTCCTGGGCACCACCTGGTGAGCGGCATTGCTGTCTCAGCGGCGCCCTGTTAGCACGTATGGTGAGATGCAGCGTGAGAGCAGAGCGCTTCAGCCGCAGTGGAAAGAGAACACGATCCGACTCGAAGGCAGTGGTTGTCCACCGGGCTGTGACCCGCTCATACAGGGCCCCCACCCCCACCCCCCACCGCACCAGGACTGTCGGTGCTGCTTCATCACCCCCCTTTTGCTCCTGCCATGGACTGTCATGTCAGTATCTGAGATGAAGGATGTCTTAGGAGACCCCCAGAGGGGTTGAAGCCCACAGGTTGAGAACCACTGCTTTATGGATTAAGTGCCTTGAAATTGCAGTGCGTCTGAAATTTCGATGTTACTAATGGCCTAGAAACTGGAGTTTTCATTCTTTTTCTCTTTCTTGAGCAGAAGTGAAGGACTAGCTGGGTTGGGGTGCACTGCTCTTGCTTACGAATCATTCTCTCTTCACAATGACAAGAGCCCTGGTGGTGTCGTGTTTACCAGTCAGCCTGCGATCTGCATGGTTGGCAGTTCAAAGCCACCGGAAGCTCCAAGAGCTCCCGCAAACAGCCAGGGTCTCAGAACCCACAGGGAAGTCGCCGTGAGTCAGCAGTGATTTTAAGTTCACTGAGACCAGAGCCTGCTAGAACAGACACCTGCTGTCATGGAGTTGAAGCCAGCACAGAGTGGCCGCAGAGCGTTTTCAAGACTAACCCATGTAGAGCAGACAGCCTCGTCTTTCTCCCACAGCGTGGTTGACGGGCTTCACCTCCAGCTGTGGTTAGCAGACCAACGCTGACATCACGGCCCCAACAGGGCTCCTCAGAGTCCATTAGGTTTTTTTAAATTAAGGTATAATTCACATACTGTGAATTGGAGATAGCTGAAGAGTACAGTGTAACGGTTATGACAAATGTATACACGTTATGATCCCCTCACATAAGCCTGTTCTGTCAACCTAGAAAAGTCTGCTCGGTGGCTTCCCAGTCAGGGACTCCTTTGAAAATAACCCTGCTCTGATTTCCATCACCAGAAGCTATTTTTATGTGTGTACACAGTATGACCTTGCTTACGCCTGGCTGCGTTCTTCTAAGCATAATGTATTTTGTTTTGAACACCAATGCTTGGTGTATCCCTGTGTCTGTTTCTTAGTCTTCCACTAGGGGCTACAGTGTATTTGTTTTGTTGATTGACACATGTACTGTTGCTAGTTTTTGAGGTGTGAGGGAAAAGCTTGTGTGAGGCTTGTGTACCCAAGCATTTTTCCTTCTCTTGAATAAACACCTAGGAGTGTTTATTAGCATTATGAATCTAGCAATTGCTAGATTGCAGGTTAGGCATATGTTTAATTTTTTTTTTTTTTTTTTTTTTTTTTTTTTTTTTTTTTTACCCAAATGCTATTCTAAGGTAGTTGGACCATTTTACTTTGCCCGGGTTCCAGTTACTCCACCTCCTTGCCATAATTTGATGTCGGTTGTCATCACTTTGGCCAGCGTGGTGAGGGTAGGTTGTAAAGTGTGCTGGCCTGGTGCTTAGTGAGAAGTGAGCCCCAAGGTGGTGCACCTGGTTGGTACACTTGGCTGCGAATCAGAGCTTGAAATCCTCCTAGCGGTGCCATAGAATAACGGTCTAGTGAGCTCCTTCTGAAAACCTAGCCCTTGCAAACCCTTTGGGGACACAGCTCTCGTCTGACCCGCAAAGTGGTGGGTGGAGGCACAGGGGTCACCAGGAGTGGAGTCAGTGGTAGCAAGTTCTGGGGCTGAGGAAGGCTATTGAGTGCTGGGCTGTGTCCTTACTGACGCTTCTGTTCAGTGTCCAGGTGCCGTGCTGCTTTTTCTGCTGCCGCTGCTTTCTGGCTTATGGATATGTTAGAGAGACTTTCCCCATTGGAATTACTTTGGGGACCTCATGAAAATCGTTTTACCCCCTACATGCTGGGCTCCTTCTGTACCCTGTTTATAGGCAGATCTGTCTGTGATAAGTTCTTGGTGTCCCACATCCCACTGGAGGCCCATAAACTGGATGAAGGAGCCCTGGTATCGGGGATGAGCTTGTTTGGCTGCTAACCAGAAAGCCAGTGGTTCAACCCATTGTCTGCCCTGCAGAAGAGGGATATGGAATCTGCTGCCTTAAGGTTCCGGGTATAACTGCACGAGCGAGGGAGGTGACGTGGAGGTAGTCTAAGCTGCAGGGCCAGTGTTGACGCATTCCGTCCTCCAGGTCACCCCTGGCAGGGCCTTACGGGAACTGCATCTGGTTCCCTGGCTGTCACGCATGTTCAGTTGTTGTCGCACAAGGAATTTCTCATTGCTAGGGTTACAGGAGTGGTCTCCGAGGTGTGATTTCAGCTACAACTATTTACAGAGCCTTGTACGCTGCCGGAAGTTGCGTGCTGCCAGTTGACGGTTCGTTTGCTCTCTCTAGCTATGACCGCTCCTGGCGACTGTGGGATTTGGAGGCTCAAGAGGAGATCCTGCACCAGGAGGGCCACAGCATGGGTGTGTATGATATTGCCTTCCATCAAGATGGCTCTTTGGCTGCCACTGGGTAAGGCCTCTTCCGCATAGCAAGGGTGGTCAGTGGTCCCACCTCTTACACAGACCTGCTTCCGTGGACAAAGGGGGTCCAACTGTTTGTGTATAAATGACTCTTTCAGGGGACTGGATGCCTTTGGTCGGGTTTGGGACCTGCGTACAGGACGTTGTATCATGTTCCTAGAAGGCCACCTAAAGGAAATATACGGGATCAACTTCTCCCCCAACGGGTAAATAAGCTCCCTGGATGCGGGGTGGAGAGGGTTCCTGGTCAGAAGGCAGCCTCTGTCTTCCTCGTGCTGACGCCACCTCTGGTCTGCAGCTACCACGTTGCCACGGGCAGTGGGGACAACACCTGCAAAGTGTGGGATCTGCGACAACGGCGCTGTGTCTACACCATCCCCGCCCATCAGAACCTGGTGACGGGAGTCAAGTTTGAACGTAAGCTTCCCTCCTGTCTCCCGCCTGAAATCCAAGCGCGAGACCCCAGCATGCAGGTCCGGCTTCAGATTAACCAGCACCCAGCACGCACAGGAGAAGTATCAACTCCATTGAGGAAGCGCATTACAGTGGCCACCTCGATGCCATGTCTTTAGACAGAGATGGTTCTCGTCACTAGAAAGTAGACTTCTGTGAGTGGGCGGCTTGGTTCTTTTCTCCATGGAAGAATTGAATATTCTGAACAAATTGTCTCTCAGGAGAAGAGCCAAAAAAAACCTTAAAACTATTTCTCCCCTGAAGTCTGTCTTATAGTGTTCTCTTTTTGCTGGAGTCCCGGTAGGACCATTGTCCCAGCGTTGGATTTCTCTAAATGGAAATGATATGTACTCCTCACTTACCAACTGTTCTATTGTCCAAAATCTCACATTTATGAGAGTAGTAAAAATCTGACCATCGAACAAGCATGAGGCGACAGAGTCTCGCTGGCTGTGAGGGTTCGTGTTACAGGTCAAGCTGGTTTGAGTCGCAGTGGTGTCACAGTGGTACAGTGATGTGATCACTCCCCACTTTGACATATGCCAGTTTCTGCATGAAGACCCGGTCTTGAGTGTGTTTTAGAAGATCTTTGTGCTTTTCTTTTCATTCTCTTTGAATTCTCTAATTCCACAAGTGGCTTTCTTTTCTTCTGTAGCTATCCATGGGAACTTCTTGCTCACTGGCGCCTATGATAATACAGCCAAGATTTGGACCCATCCGGGCTGGTCCCCCCTGAAGACTCTGGCTGGCCACGAGGGCAAAGTGATGGGCCTGGATATTTCTTCTGACGGACAGCTCATAGCCACCTGCTCATATGACAGGACCTTCAAGCTCTGGATGGCTGAATAGACAAGGCTGTGGTCGCAGGACTCTTGAACTTCAAGCTCTACATTAAGGGCCATTTTCTTCAGAAGAAAGGGATTGATGTGTTCTGCCCTCTCATGTTTTTGTTTTGTTTTGTTTTGTTTTAACCACCTACCGGTAGAATTTTGACATCAACCCTCGTTCCTGGCAGGCAGCCTACTCCCTAGAGGATGATGAAACCCACTTGATGGTTGAAATAGTAATTTTCATCTTCAGGGCCTGTCATGAATTTTATAAACCTCGTTTTTATAATCCTTCCTTTGAATGCCCTGTTGCCTCCCACACAGTACTCAGGATTGTGACGGACTTCCTCCATTTTTAACTCCTGAAACGTGCCTCTTTGTCCCATGACACTTGCTTCAGCACTGCCTGTCACCCTGCTAGCAAGGTGGCTGCTCTGTCTTCTGGAATCCCTCCAGAAAAGAGGTGACCTCACCACACATGCGTGACACTCCCCGAGCCTCTCCCACCATGAAAACGGGGCTACAATGGCAGGCCACGGGTGCCGATGTCTGTGCAGGAGTTCCCTCGGCATGCTGTGTCCGGAAGCTCAGCACTCAGCGTTGGCCTTGTCATACCATGGCTCCATGTGTTTTATGTTTGGTGTCCTTGGGCTTACCCCTAAGGGCATTGTGTCAGGATTCAAAGAAATCCATAAAAAGCAAATAGAATGTTTTATTGTGTGGCCTTTTTTTGGTTGGATAATTAAAAAGTGGTGTCCTTCATGCTGAGTCAAAAAAAACCCCAACTCTAGTGAGTATTCCTTAACAAACTTTTCCCCATTTATTAGGCCCTGACTACAGAGTTAAATTCTGCTATGAAAACTGCCCTTCAAGCTGAGCCTTAGTGGCGCAGTGGTTGTGTGCGGGACTACAGCTCACGGGGTCGACGGTTCAATCCAGCAGCAGCTCTCTAGGAATAAGGCTAGGATTTCTACTTCCATCAGGGCAGTGATGCGGGAAAAAAAAAAAAAAAACTGCCCTTCAAAGTTTTTTTTTTTTTTTTTTGGGGGGGGGGGTGGAAATCAGTGCCCTATAGTGGGAGTGGGAGGCACAGCCTTGCTCCAAGAGAACTGCTGCTGGATTTGAACCGCCAAACCAGTGGGCCACAGTCCTGCACTCAACCACTATGCCACTGGGGCTCAGCACCTCTAAGTAATTTTTTATAGTTATTCTTTGGTTTGGAAATCTTAACAGATCTGAAAAATTCCTTGCTCCAGTTTCTATATATACTGTGCACTCTGGTAAGAAAAACAAACTCATTGCCTTAACTCACTTCTGACTTAGAGTGGTTGTGTAAGACAGGGGAGAACTGCCCCTGTGGGTTTCTGAGACTCTGACAGAAGCCAAAAGCCTTGTCCTTCCACAAAGAACCTGGTGGCTTCACACTGCTAACTGCCGTTAGCTGTCCACCAGGGCGCCTCTGCTACCTGTGTACTAGGTTTAAAATAACATTCATTCTGTGTCCGTGTGCTAGGTATAAACCAAGACACATTGCCGTGTTTGTGTGCCAGCCAACACAGTAGGCTAACCAAGGTGGCCAGAATTTCCCAAGTTTAAATGTCCTCTTTCCTTTGACTTATCACTTGTCAGGTTTTTGTTCAGGAGATTTAGAGATTGCACTTGGATAAGAAGCAGTTCACCTAAACCTTGGAATGTCATCACTGGGTAAAGACATCATTATAGGAAAGCAGTTGACAGAGAAATTTAAGTATTTCACAGCAATGGGGACAACAGGATCCCAGGTTAGTAACTTGCTTACAATTCCCCAGCTAGTCAGAAGAGCCAGGATTTGACGTCTTGTGATCCTAATGAAGAGATTGGTAGAACTTAACTGAGTATACCTGCATCCTGGTGGTGCAGGGGTTAAAACACTTGGCTGGAAGCCAACCAACCTGGTCAGTGTTTTAAGCCCATGTGCTCCGCAGGAGGAAGACGGGGTAGTGGGCGCCAGTACTGATGACAGCCCTAGAAGCCGGTGGGACGGCTCTCTGCCCTGCCAGGCCTCTGGCTCGGAGTCAGCTCAGCAATGGGGCTTTGCCTCGGAGTGTATTGGCACTGACCAGAGAAGAGCAGTCCAACCAGTATTCCCTGCTTTCCATAGAAATGCTCTTTCTTGACCGCTTACTCCATCTCCACGCTCCTGCTAAAGGATGTTCCTTTTACTACCACCTAAGGAACTTAAGGCAGGGTCTCGTGATACTGACAGGAGGGCAGTTTGCATTTGGCCTTAGCAGTCCTAACCATCAGAACCATAAGCCACCCCTTCACCGGGTGTCAGAGAGGGTCCCACACATTCCTGCAGAAGCCAAGGCTGGTTTGGCAGACTTCTGAGATGGAAGAGCCGATCCTGTCCCCCACACCATTTAAAAAATACTCAAAAGCCATAAACATCTTTACAAACAAATGAGATCATTCTCTGAATAAAATCTTGTTAAAATTTTCGGTTGTCAGAGCCACGTGTACGTACTGAAAAGGCCAACCCTGGTCCTTGAGCTGCCACTTTGACCCCTCCTGTCGGAGGAGGGCACCTCCTCCAGGTCAGAGTTCGTGGGAGGGGAAATAGAAGACACCATCCCGTTCCATGTTTCTTCTGGACTGCGCACCCCAAGGTCAGCTCTCTGAAACCACCAGTCCACTCCATGAGAGAAGGATGAGGGTCTACCATTAATAGCTACAGTTTTGTCAACATGTTGAAATTTAAACAAAATATACAAGGCCAATGACTCAATTTTAAATTTGTGTTTACATAAAAAAAACAAAGTTACCTTCTCAGAAGCCCACTAGGGCAGTTCTATCTTAGGGGATTAATATGAACCATTACAATGGCCATTCTTATAGAACCAGGTAAACCCAGCACTTTAGTCCACCTGGGATCCCATCCTCTGTGAGAGTCTAGGTTCTATTTGGACTGAAAAGACTCCAACACCTGCCAGCCCTGTGCCCTTGAACGGAGCTGCTCAGCTCAGAGCCTCATCTACCAGGGGAGGGGAGAGCTTCCTGGAGCAGGCAGAGACCAGTGCTCCTCCCACGTCCCTGTGGGTCCTGGAGGTCTGGGTGAGATCACTCCCTAACTTAACTTGCTACAGCCTTAGGGAGCAAGGATATGTAAATAAGTCCGTGGGGAGAGGCTATGTCCCAGCTTTGGTGTAATTCTCTTCAATGGCATAAATAGAGGTAGGTGCTAGTTCCCTAGTGGGATACGTAGGCAGATTGTCATGGAGAAATTTTCTTCACATTGGACCTTAACGACAGTTTGACTTTACTGAATAGGAGTTACATGTATTTTGAAATACCTTGAACCTTGACCCTGAAGAGGAATTCTAGATGCTGGTTCCATCATGCTCACAAAATATTCAGAGCAACTCAGTTTGGGGACTCGACATTTCGCACAAAAAAGAGCAGCCTAAACGTCTTTTCTGATTATGCCGGTGGTGTCAGCGCAAACATCCAACTTCTCACATAGTCTTCGTTACTTTCTAGTTCCGGGGCAAAGTGAAAACCAGTCTGGCTGCCTGCTGGATGGGAGCAGCAGCTTGTGGAGTGACAGTGCTGCTTTGGGGTGGGAGGCGTCCAGCCTACGCCCAGTCTCATCAGGGTCTTGGCACTTCCCAGGAGGAAGAGCCTCCCTCTAGTTCCCAGATTTCTTTTAATCCTCTGACCCTGACTTGCAACCTATGTGTGAGGGGACGGCTAGACATGGAACACAACGACCATGGATTTTCCCATGAACTCCGTCATTCCCTGCCTTTCCCCAATCACATGTAAAAGCACAGGCTCCATGAGCCGCCTGCTGCCGAGCCGCAGTTCTGGACCAGCTGAGTGAGGGAGCCTGCCCTGCTGGTCAGCCTCTGCCAGCCCCTGGTTACAGACTACCCGGCCCTCGGTCCCCCAGTCCCCGCTCAGCGAGTGAAGTCACTTTCCTTGAGGCTGGCGGCCAGGCATCCACTGAGCAAGGGACGCCCACTGAAGTACACACTTTCTACAAACGGCAGCAAAGGGTGAAGAAGAGGAAGCCCCGCCCTTGTGGACTGAGTTCAAGGCAACTCCAGGGAGAGAAGCAACTAGCGATTTGAGCTGGACGGTACGTGGGCCCCATAGGGCAGTCCTTTGGCATAGCTTGCTGTGTCGCCGGGTGGTCGCCTCTCTGACCCCGCGGTCCTTACCCAGAGCCCCTCTGCAGCCTGGGGGCTCTCAGGACCCGCGTCGAGCAGAACCTGGGCTACTGTAACATGAACACTACCCCGTCTGCGGTCCTGCCCCCAGCCCAGCCACACGGGCGCGTCTCCGCGCAGCCGAGGAGGGCCTGGCTCCCTGTTGGGGGACCGTGTTCACCCCCCGCCCCAAAGGAACTGCTTGGTCCAGAAGATGGAGAAGAAGAGCAGGAGCGTGACGCTGAGGATCACGGCCAGCAGGTAGGCGAAGATCCGGAACTGGGGGTTGCGGACGCACTCGCGCAGGGAGTAGTGGCTGGGGATGGACGCCACCACGGGGGCGGGCGCCGGCTCCTGGGGGGGCCTGGCCGGGTGCGGCGGCTCGGGGCCCAGGTCCAGTGTGTAGACCCGGGGCTGGCGCAGGAAGTAGCGGCTCTTGGGCTGGTCCTTGAGGCACAGCTGGCGGCCCTCCAGGATGACGTGGTGGGGCTCCAGGCGCAGCAGGGTGAGCACGGCCGTGTCGGTGGGCAGGTCGGTGACCGGCTGCCCCGAGGCCAGCACGGTGGGCTGGCGGCACAGTGGGCACAGCAGGCGCCGCCGCGCCGCCGGGGTCACCAGGCTGAGGTGGGCCAGGCACTCCACGCAGAAGGAGTGGCAGCAGGCCAGCACCTTGGGGGTGTGGAAGGTGTTGTTGAAGGGGTTCCAGCAGACGGGGCACTCCGCCTCGGGCTCCCGGCCTCGCTGCTCGGCCATCCTCGGACAGACGGACGGACAGATGGACGGACGGGTGGGAGCTGCCCCGGCAGAGAGGGAAAGGGAGAAGGCACACGTGTTAAGCCCCGTCCCCCGGCTTGGCGGCGGATGGAGTGTTGGGCTTTTAGCCATGGAGGACACTTAGGTTTAAAAAGATCAAGCCGCTCGCTTCAGCCCGCCCAGCTCCCAAGCCCCTCCAGGTGCCCCCCTTCCAGGATGAAGCCCCCAGCCTCTCGAGCAGTGGTTCCCAACCTGCCTCATGCCAGGACCCTTTCATACAGTTCCTCATGCTGTGGAGACCCCAACCATACAGTTATTTTCGTTGTTACCTCATCACTGTCATTTTGCTACTGTTATGAATCTGCTGGCCCCTGCGAAAGGGTCGTTCGACCCCCAAAGGGGTCGAGACCCACAGGTTGAGAACCGCTGTGTAGTGCCCTTCCATGAGCTGGCGCTCACGGGGCAGTGAGTAGCGGAAGGAAATCCGCTCCTTCTGGGCACCATTTCTGCCCTGGCCTCTCTGAGCCCGGGGAAAGGAAGGCGAGGTCCGGTTTGCCCTGTGGTCCCTCTGCTTAGTCCCTAAGGCACCAGCTCTCCAGTTGGCACCTCCTCCAGAAAAATCCCCTCCCTGTGGGCCCGCCCTCCAGTCCCTGCATCCCATCCAGCTGCAGAGACCCAGCTGTTGCCTGACGAGGGGTGGGGTGGCGGTGGGGGCTGCTAAGACTTCCTCCATTGACCTGGAAGCCTTGGGCAGGGTTCTCTGCCCCAGTGCCCAGACCAGCCTTCCAGAGCCTCCTCCCAGGACTCCGCCTCCCTCCCCCTGTCCCTCCCTTTGTTCCGAGCAGCACCCAGGGCACCCACCTGGGCTTCCGTCAGTCAGGACGCCAGGGTGGTCGGGCAGATTGCCGTGAAGGGCCTGGCATGCTCGTCTGCCCTTCTCTTGATCCACAGAGCTTTGCCGGCCGGCCGTCTTCTCCCCACTAACCCAGGGGCCGTCTCCATGGCAGCTCGTACGCAGCACCTGCAGCTGCCAGGCGGCCTGGGCTGCAGCCTCTGGAGTGCAGCAGAGAGGCAGCGCCACCACCCGTGGGGAGGTGGGGACTGGGCTCCTTGGGGCCCGGTAACCACCCAAGCTGGAAGCCGACTGCAAGATTGTGGGCCAGCCCCTCAAGACCTCAGCTCCCTGGGCCTGGAAAGGTAGGGCTGGCAATTTCCTTTTTCTAATTTTAGAGAGGACAGTGAGCCTTCTGGGCTTCCTCCGTTCCATCCCCTCTCCTGGGCCCTTGTTCTCGAATGGGTGGGAACGCCTCCTCCCTTGGGTCCAGAGACTGGCAGTCCTACCCTGCCACTGCTGTGAAACGACTTCACAGTCTGCAAGCTGCGAGCATCAGACTCAGAGAGCCCCGTCTCCTGCTGCGGTGTTGAAGTCCCCAGAAGTTGTAACAAAGTGAATGTGCAAGCCTTGTCGTCTTTCACTTCGTGCTTAGAACACAGCATTGACCACAGAGAGCCACCATCCAAGGGCCACCTGCCTCTGTCCCAGGCTCTTGACCTTGGAGCCCTGAAAGGGGAGAGTTGGGAAGGAGAAGCAACCCAGCTTTGTCCTCGTGCATTTCAACCAGAGACACGGAGCCTTTATCTGTTCCTGGCATTGGCCATCTCCGTGATCTGGAGAGCCAGGCTGCTGGGGAGAAAGAGCTGGAGAGCCGCACCCCCAGCCCTGAGTCCTGAGACAAGACTCCACCACCAGCCACCTTGTTAACAGGGCAATGGAGACCTTCAAACCCCGCCCCCCCCCCCCTGCCTGATGCGTGCATAAGATTCCTCACGGCAAAGCTGGGCACCCTTCCTCATGCCTTTGCCGTGGCATCAGCTGCCCTGAGATGGACAGGGCAGGCTTGTTAAAGTCAGCCAGAGAGGAGGGGCCTCGACTAAATGGATTGGCTCAGTGGAGTGTCTGTGTAAGGTCACACACACACACACAGTCGGAGCTGACTCCAGCGCATCTACAGGGCACCAGCAACAGTGCACCGAGGAAGGGGCCTGGTGGCGCAGCAGATGAGCATTTCTTGAAAGGCTGTTGGTTTGCACACGCTGGCCGCTCTGTGGGAGATCAGACCGGAGATCAGTTCCCCAAGAGCACAACCTCAAGGGTTGACTGTGACTGCACAGCTCACTCTAAAGGAGATGTCACCTGACGGGGAGGGGGGAGGGACAATGATCTGAAATTGATATGGTAATGATTATACAATTCTCCTTGATATGATTGAATGATTGAACTAATGAATTGTATGCTATGTAAACTATATGCCAATAAAACTTAGAAAAAATATATCAACACCTCAGAGACAGACATCCCCCAAGTCAGTTCTGCTCTGCCACGGGGCACCGAGTGGATCAGAGCTGCCTCACGGCACACCCACCCCCACCCCACCCCCCTGTCGGTGTCGGCACCCGAGGCAGGGCCGCACACCCTCTCTCTCGTGCCCACCGCTTGCTGGTTTTCTTTTAGGGCTGCCGCTGCTTGGTGTAGGGGAGAAAGACAGGTGCCAAGCCCACCCTCACCAAAGATAGAATAGTTCGCCAACAATTCCAGTACTCACGCTCCTTAAGGTGTGTGTGTCAACAGTCGGATAGCTGCATACTGAGGTAATCGGATGGTTTCGTAACACATACCATCAATGTTCCCATGACCCCTGCGCTTTTGCACCTCGCCATCTCAAGAAATGAGGAGTGGGTGGAAAGCTACAGTACAGTACAATCCGATTTTCTTTTTTTCCCCCACTCCCTCAATCAGCTTTTCAAAAACATGCAATGGGGGGGGGGGCAATCTCAGAAAAGATAAAACACCAAAATGTCAATAATGGTTATATCGCTCTCACTGGTTATATCTCTGTCCCTATTAGGCTCTGAAACTGTAAATCTGATTTTTTTATTCATCATTTTACCCTACCGCCCCTTGAGAATCCTTGATAGTTTATAAATTATTTCTATCTTTATATTTTACACTGTCCACTATCTCCATCCACCCATGTTTCTGTTGTTTGTCTACCTGTGGGATGAGACTATAAATCTTTTTTTTTTTTTTTTTAGGTATCATTGCCCTCTGGTGGTGGGTGTAGGAGGCCCAGCCCTTGCTCCTGTGGAGCTGGAATTGAACCTCCATCCCGGTGGGCCGCAGTCCTGCGCACAACCACTACGCCACCGGGGCTCAGCCCTGAGACTATAAATCTTAATGGGAGTGGCCAGCCTCATCTTTCTCCCACGGAGTGGCTGCTGGGTTCGAACTGCTGACTTTGGCACTTAGCAGCCAACTCTTAACCCAGAGGCCACCAGGGCTCCTGGGTTATCTTGGTGGGCGGAATTATACCTTGCTTTTCTTAGCTGAACATTTTTACTTTACTCCAGTAAGCTTGCATCGTTATTGTTGTTAGTTGCTCTTGAGCTGATTCGGGCTCACAGCCACCCAGTGCCTAGTGGGGTCTGGAGGATTTTTATTGGGTGATGAGCAGGAGAAAATTGCCAGACCTTTCTTCCTGGTCGATCTCAGTCTGGAAGCCCCACTGAAACTTGTTCAGTGTTATGATCACCCCCAGGCCCGCTGACAGAGGGGTGGTGACTGTGCTTAAATGCCTCGTCCAAGAGATGAACGTGGGCCTCTCAGTGGCAGGCAGGATTCTACCACGGACCCTCCCCTGCCTCCTCTCTTTTCCTCCTTCATGGGGATAAGCTCACGGGGCTTTGATGAGGACCAGGGAGAGTCAGGAGGGAAAAGGATCTTGTCATCTATTGCAGAGGAAGGCTGGCCGCTATTAGAGCGGTGATCACTGGGCCCATATCTACCACAGGCTCTTAGACATCCCTGTCATTTATGTTTCGCCGGCCAAGAGTCCAGTCGCCCAGGGGTGATCCCCCAGGCACCCCTCCCTCCCTCACCCTCGAGTCAGAACGTCAGAGTTGCCTGCCCACTGCTGTCAAATGGATGCCCACTCACACTGGTGCTATGTTTCATTTTTTCCCTGCAGAGCGATTCCAACCTCAAAGGTAGCAGGGCAACACCTCGCCCACGATGCCACCGGCCTCCTTGTGTGAAATGCCATGTCCTCATCAAAGCCCCGTGAGCTTATCCCCATGAAGGAGGAAGAGAGAGGAGGCAGGGGAGGGTCCGTGGTAGAATCCTGCCTGCCACTGAGAGGCCCACGTTCATCTCTTGGACGAGGCATTTAGGCACAGTCACCACCCCTCTGTCAGCGGGCCTGGGGGCGATCACTTGGGTGACCAAGTGAATCAGCCAGAATCTCCAGAGTGCCGCCGCCACCCCCACCACCCCTGCCTGCCCCATGGCTTCAACCTCAAGAGGGCAGAGATGAAGAACCCGCATTTCTGTTTTGACAGGGTCTTGGTCCTAGCCAGGGCTAGGATCTAGGTGTAGATTCATTCACATCAAGATGGTATCACTCGTCTTCACAATTTCTTTCCATTTGCAGAAGATCATGCAATTCTTCAAAACCGCTCAGTGATGGAGGCAGGAAAGAGGGAGCGTGCAGGCGTTAGAACCGCTGAGCTTCCTTCTCCTTTGTAAAATGCATTAATTATCTTGTTTCAGGGGGTTTCTATGAAGAACCAGTGCCTGAAATGTGCTCGGCAGAGCAGGTCTTCAATGCAAAGTAAACATGATTGGAGTGACACCCACTTTATGGATGGATAAGACTGGTCTCAGAATAAAGGACTTAGTAAAACTCCACAGCTCAAGCTGTGCTTGAAAAAATGAACTCCACCGGTGGCGTAGTGGTTGTGTGTAGGACTGCAGCCCACTGGGTTGGCGGTTGAAATCCAGCAGCAGCTCTCCAGGAGCAAGGCTGGGCCACCTATTCCCACCAGGGGGCAGTGATGCCCTCCCCCACCCCCCCCAAAAAAAAAAGAAAAAGAAAAAATGAACTCCAGGCCCTGTCTCCGAGGTCAGGCTCACCCACTGGGCCATGCTGCCTTTCTGGTCTCTAGGACCCTGGACCCGCCACCTAGGCCCTCTCAGTCTCAGACCTGAATGTCTCCTCCTCTTCCTCCTCCCCCTCCTCAGCCTGCAAGTGTCTTCTGAGCATTGTCTTCCAAGCTCTGGTGAAGGGCCTAGCAGGGACCTGGTTTCTCAGGAGTCGGGGGTGGGTCTCATTTGCACCCATCTGTCCTGAGGCCTGTGGCCTGTGTGTGCTCACTGAGGACATCCTGGGAGCCTTGGTCTCTACAACTTCCTCCCATGAGTCACTCCTGTGTTTTCTCCATGGGGCTGAAGTCCACGGGCTTGGTCTCCGGGCATCACTTCTGCTTACACTTGCCCTCTGGACCCTGATTCCCCTGGCCTCTCGCCCAGACTGACTTTGATGGGAAGACAGTCATGCCTGCTCCACAGTCCGCCCTGAGGGACCCCTCCTCACATTGAGCTCCTCCAACCAACCTTAAAGAGCTCCTAGGGTTTTATTAATGTACCTAAGAGCGACCGATCCCGTCGCCAGGAGAGAGGCAGTTGGGCAAAAGGATGAGGAGGCTGGGCTCCCAGCCAGGATGGAGTTCTGGGTCCGAGTCCACCCTCAACAGGAATCTGGACTTGACTTACTATCAGTGGAGACTTGCGCAAGCCAGCTTCTCTAAGCCTCTGTTTCCTCACCTGCATAAGCGTGGAATACTGTCACCTCCTTGATCTGCAAATTGAGATAACACAGGTCGAGCACAGGTGGAGATCTTAGCGCAGTGCCTGGCACACGGGAACGCCCAGCAAACGCCCAGGTAACTGGTATGACTATTATTCTACGTGAAGGACAATCATAGGAAAATGACATGCAAATGGTATGCAGATGTTATAGATTCCATGTGCATTTCCGTTTACTCTGGTTGTGTGAGTCCGCATTAACTCGAGGGCAGTGGGTTTGACGCCCATTAACCCTGCAGAGTTTCCCGGGCTGTAAACCTTTACAGGTGCAGCCTCCCACATCTCTCTGCTAAGCAGCAGCTGGTGGGTTTGAACTGCTCACCTTGCCATCAGCAGCCCTACCAAGCGCCCAAAGCTCCTGGGACAAGCAAGTCAGCCCCCCACCCCACCCCCGCTCTCCTAACTCCCCACAGATGGACTCCCTGAGTCTCAGTTTCTCTTGCTGATCCTAGCAGTGTATCCCCCATTGAACTATAATTTTAGCATGAGGCCTGCAAACTTTACTACCACAGATCACAGCTTGGAGAGTTCTAGTCTTATAGTTTAGCTTTGCTCCTTCTGACTTAATTGAAACAGGATACCTGACTTTTTCCCTATTGGACTGTTAGTTCGGGGTGACTAGAGAAACAAATCCATAGAAACTTTTGCATGTACAAGAAAGAGCTTTATATACAAAAGCAACTGTGCATCAAGAAAGCATCCCAACCCAGTCCAGGTCAAGGTCATAAGTCTGACATTAGCCCATACGTTCATTACCAATCCATTAGCCCTCTTCAGACTCAAGAAGCACATGCAATGACACCAGGACAATCACAGGCCAGTGGGTGCAGAATCCTGTGTACCCAGGGGCAGTAGAAGCGTCTCAGTGCTGGCAGGGGTCTCCCTGTGGCTCCTCCAGTTTCCAGGACTCAAGGTCTATCAGCATGCTGCCATGTCAGCTGTAGTGTATCCCAGGGAGTGCCCGAGAGGAATCACCACATTTCCCAGAATTCTCCACATCCACACAGAGGTTCCATTGGCTATCTCCAGATTGACAGGATAGACTCCACCCTTACAGTCTTAATCCTCAAATGGACACCAGATTGGATGACTGCCACACAGATTGACAGATCTTAAAGGTAGTATTAGTTATGCTCCGCCAAGATCAAAAGTCAGCATAGTGGTGCTCTCTGTGTTTTAGTGCAGCACTCCCGCTGTGTGATCCAGAACCTTCCCTGCCATTCAGAGGCACAAGCCTGGTGTGCCACAGTAGTGCTCCCACGCACAGGAAGGGCAGGGTTACAACTGGGCGTAAAGAACCCGAGGCTCCCGGAGGAGGACTCTGTCTGCTCCTACACAGGAACAAAGCCTCATGTTTGATGGCTTTTGTAACCAGACGCCCTGCCCCCATTGTGTGTTTAAATTTGAGTAATCCTTTTGCGTGGTTTCACAGGTAACAGGTTTGATGCCACACCGAAGACTCACAGGTCCCTCAACACCTTGCTTCCAGACGGGCATGTCACCTGCAGGCGGACCTCAGAGATGGTGCAGGCTCCATGCCAGGCCAGCTCCATAAAGCTGCCATCACCTGCATTTGGGGTGGGGGGGGGTTGCTTTTTTGGGTCTCCCGGTGCATCTAAAAGTTAAGCTTATCCTATGCACTAGTCTATGAGTGTGCTACGGTAGCATTGTGACAAAGTGGTCACTATTGGTGAGAATGACAGCGATGCCATGCAGTGGGCATCAGTGCCGACAGGAGCAGCACAAGGAACCCAGTCACAGGCATGTTCCAGGACCTCCCGAGGCCCCCTCGGTGGGACCGGAGGCCACTCTGCCCCTAATGGTCCCCATGACAGGGGAGTCGCAGGGGTCACTTGCTCTGAGTACCGAAGGGCTCTTTGAGGCTTGTAATGACTGCAGCCCGGCTGGTGCGTCTGCTACTTACAGAATGACGAATGGCGCTCCTGACCTCCCGAGTGGGCAGAACCGCCGACTTCGTGGGGTGGCTCCTCTCGGACACACCACAGGTCGTCTCACTGCATGAATGTACCACACAAGCCAGCCGCTCCCGCTTTTCTCTCTCTGCACATCGGACGGACGACCAGCTGCAGAACTGATGCCAGCTGCAAGGTAGCTGAGACTCTGGGGGAAGTGGGAAGGGGGGGTTCTCAGTTCTGTAGAGCTCTCTGGAACCCTGGGGGTGCAATGGTGAATGCACAGTGTGATCAGGGGTTTGCTCCTGCCACCTCTCTGACAGAGGCTTCCACGGAGTCCCGGCCAGGCAGAGGCGGCGGGCCAGCAGCAGGCGCTCAGCTTTGCCCTCTTTGTGAACTGAAGGCGGAGGTGTGATGGTCAGAGGCCTGGCTGTCTCCTCAGATCTGAAAGTCCTTGGTTTCCAAAGTCACCGTGGGGAAGTCAGTGGGTGTTCCAGGCACTGACATGGGGTGTGGTTTGGCACTGAGAACCAGAACGCCACACTGCCCGATTTGTCAGCACCGGGGCGAACCAGGCAGAGGCTCGTGTACTTGGAGCTCACCATCTAACTGCCCCCAAGTATTGACGCTCACGGCACTTCAGGGCCACAAGTTAGTCCTGCATATGAAGTGGGAACAACACTCATTTTCTTAATCGACTTTGTGTAGGCCCCGTATCAACTTGTAAAGACCCCGGCTCAGCGCACAGGGTGCCTCCACTCCGTCGTCCCCTCTCTGTGACTCAGACCTGTCTCTCTCATGCAGCACTTCTTCCCTGAGGGCCAGAGGCAGTTCACAAAGCTGCATGTAATGGGAGCCACGTTCATAAAACGAGATGTGTGAAGACCGAAAGGCTGAGAAGCCAAGTGTTACTATGGCTATCTCTGGGTTATTGTTATTTTTATAATACTAGACTTATTCAATATTTTCTTTTTGCTTATCTATTCTAAAGTTTCAAACTAGAGATGTCCTGCTTTTGTAATAGGTACAATGACTTAGAAAATCCGTCTGTCCAAGTTTCCTACAGTCAATCAAGAACTCAAGAGTGAAGCATGACATTGCAGGTATTTATTGAAATGAACACAGAACCAGCCAGGCCATTTTTCTGGGTTATTGGCTTGAAAGGGAGGCTGCCAGAACCGACGTTTATACCAGCACTGGCTGCTGCCCTGGGAGAAGGTGCACCCAGTGAGAAGGCCCTCCCCTGCTTTGGAGTTGACACCGACTCATAAGGACCCTGCAGGGCACAGTAGAGCGTGCCCTAATGTCTCTGAGACGGTGCATCGTTACTGGGGCAGCCAGCCTCCTCTCTCTCCAGCAGAGAGGGCAGTAGGTTCAACCTGCCCACTGTGAGGTTGGTAGCCCAGCACTACCCCCTCACACCACCCGGGCTCTGGGGCAGGCTCCCTGAATCATCCTGACCGCATGAAGTCATCTTCAAACTTTAAAATATAAACATTTAAATTATACATATATAACTGGCCAGGTTCCAAGGGACCTTAGATGCTTTCCCAGAAAAAGGAAACTGTTTCTGGAAAACTCTTTACATGATGCAGGAATGTCACTGGCTCACGTCTGAGGTAGGGAGTGCTGGCGGAGTAGTGGTTGTGTCGGGCTGTAACCAGAGGTGAGTGCTTCAAAACCACCAGCTGTTCCAGGGGGAATGAGGAGGCTCTGCCCTGTCCTCAAGAGCGACACCATCTGGAGAACCAAAGGGCGCGCCACCTTGTCCTGGGGTCACCATAAGCCAGCATCGACGACAGCGGGCAGAGCTCAGTGTCTGCCTTAGCTGCTGTAGCACTTCTATACTCTTAGGATGCAGTCGTCTCTGCAGAGCTCAGCGTTTCTCACCCCGGTACGTATGTGTGCAGAGTTCAGGGGACAGTTGGGTGGTCATTGCTAAGTCACCAGCAGTCCACTGTTGTTCTGACTTGCAACCTGTCCCCCTGCCAGGGAAAGGTGTCAGCTGCACCACTGGTCACCCAGGACACTCTTAGACTGTCCCTGAGACACCTGTCCATGTCCCCAGGCACCTGGCTGAGGGTATCACTAACTGGTCCAGGAGGCACACAGACAATGCCGTGCTCTGAATTTCTAAAATGAACAGGGAAAGCCTTGCAATGTCCTGCAAAGGAGCACAGAGAACACAGTTTGGGCTCGGAGTCAGGAACATGCGGTTCAAGTCTCAGCTCCTCGCCTTCTGAACAATGGGCTTGCTAAGGACTCCAAGACCCTGGGTGGCCGCTCCGTCCACAATGCAGTGGGAGGAACCCTGAGCACTGTCGTGAGGAAAACATGGTGTTGGACTTGGTGGCTGCTCAACAAAATAGCTCCCTCTCCCACCACTCCTCTGTCCTTCCAGAGCTTATGCATCCTAACTTAAGGATTCAAATGACGAAAGCCTTAGAATATAAGAGCTCAAGAAAATGGGTGAGGAAATGATAAATGTGTAGCTTGGGAAAGAGAACATTGAATCTAGGGGAAAGTCCACACGTCTAGTCTGGACGGAGAGAACAACAAATAACTTCAGTTACTATTCAAAAGCACCCACGGTCTCACGCAGTGCTTTAGTTAGGCTCAACCTGCAGAATGGGAAATGGGGGCTTTCTCTTTTGCCCGAGACCCTAGAGCTAAATGAAGAAGAGGTGGGAGGTAACTGGATTTAGGGACGGGGGTTGTCCCTCCCATGCCTGCAAAGGCCCCCATCGAGGAGGTTGGGAAGAAATCAGGCAACCATTAGACACCTATGCAGACCCCAAACTGACCATGTTCAGTCTGAAGCCCCAGCCAGGTGGGTGGTGCAACGAGGCCCAGGTTCATGACATCACCCAGGTGGGTTCAACCCAGCCAATGGGATCAACCAATACCTTCAGCCAGGCCTTCCCCCAGCCAGGGGCGGGCCAGAATAGAGGCAGGGAGAGTGCTCTGGAGAGATGAGCGCACAGGAGCAGGGGGAAGGCAGTGGGTGAAGGCAGCAATTTGCCACGGACCTCCAGGACGCAGAGGCCACGCTCTGCTGGGCTGGCGCTGACTGAGATGCGGGCTGGCCTGAAGGAGAGAGGGCTCCGCATGCCTGGGGGAGTGGGTCTGTCTGTCTGTGCACACCAGGCTGAGGACTGGCCTCTGCCGTCACACAGCATGCCTGCGCTGCCCCGTGATGGGAGCTCCATGGCTGGGGCACAATGGGGCCCATCCTTCTTTTTCCCGTATTCTCTGTTATTTTAGAGGTTATTATTCCAAAAAAGGAATTTCTATAAATGAAATAAAAATATGAAATGTGAAAACATGCTCTTTTTAGCCTTAGTGTATGAGCCTCTTCGTCTCCTTACCTACCAAACCGGTTTTGTAACTCTGGGTAAATGGCCCAGTTGTCAGTCTCTTCACACCAACCCCGGTGGCACTTTCAGGAAACCACAGCTCTGGGGCAAGAGGATGCCAACAGCTGCCAGGCATGCCATGCAGGAATGAAAAGACATGGCACTCTCCCAAGAGTTTTCTGAAGCCCCCTTGTCCGTCCGTCCGTCCTCCCTCCTGCTTGCACTGTGAGAGAAACGCACAGCCCGCGTCTTCCACAGGTGGGCTTCACCCTGCCGAGGGGGGGCAGGGCTTGTTGCTGCCTGTTGAGCCGTGTCCCAGGAGTTCAGAGTTTCTGGTTCTGCCCCTGACTTGGTGTGCTTCCTTCTGTGCAGACACAGGGCAGGTCAGCTCAATAGGGTGAGACCCGGTGCTTCAACGACTCAGGGCTGTAATCCTCAACCAGACACTCTTTTTTTCACAGCAGTCACAAAAACTCACTTAAAAAATGTACCTGGATTTAACTTTGAGGGAGAAAGAACCTTAAGGTTAGTCTATTATTTTAAAAATCTATACCTAATTGGAAGCCACTGGACTTGAATCAACTTCAAACACTGATTTACCTTCTAAATGAGCCTCAGCAGAAACAACCAGCCTCGCACTCCTCTCCCTCCCCCAAATAGAAAACATGAAGTCACGCAGACAAAGGCAGGGCTGGGGCTTGCTATTGTCCAAGGACTAGTCCTCAGCCTCAGAATGCCGCCACTTCCCGCAGCTCCAGCCCACGGCTGTGATCCACTCTCAGTAGATGAATTCCTCGGCTGAAGCTTGCACACAACAAGGAGACGGGGTCACCGACGGCCAGGGAAGTCAGGGGTCCGGATCCATCCAGAGACAACGTGAAGAGGCAGGCTAGGGAGGAAAGGAAAACCAACAGGTAGGCCAAGAGTACAAGCCCATGAAGTGCTGTGTGCTGTCCATGTCGAACCCTGGTGACAGAGGCACTGCACACTCCCGGGAAAACCTTTCAGCTGGGAAGTGGGAGAAGGGTCAATCCCAAAGCTTCAGCTAGAGAGGCCAGGGATACCTAGAATGACATGCCCACAATTGGGTCCGTGCCCTCAGCTACTTGCCTAGCGAACTCTGAAAGGCTACTGATACTGATCTTCGGCTGCTGGTTTCTTCCCCTTTTAGACAGGAAGGAGTGGGGGACATCTCAGTTTTAAGGCTCAGTTTTAAGTTGATCATTTTGTATGGCCCATGGATTATAAATATCCAAAAGGCTTTTAGCAGAAAAAAAGGCTGCTCACCTCAGCTTGAGGTCAAAGGATCATAAAGACCTGTGCAAAAGCCAGCGCTGAGGGCTCCCAGCTGCTCTAGGCTCCCACCACCCCGTGTCTCAGAGGCTGCTCTCTCAGACCCACTAGCTGCTGCCACCGCCGCATGGTCCTGCATTTACATCGCCCCATCAGGCCGGCGCTGCAGACTCTGTTCTTCCCTGGTTTCCGTTGATGATGGTTCAATCTACAGAGTCTGCTTAGTCCACCTCCCACAGTTGCTGCAGAGGCAACTGGGGAAAGGGCACTCTAGGGTGGGGACAGCATGGCCGGCCTTACAGCCAGCGTCTGCCTCGTGCCACTGCCTCGTGCTGGGAGATGCCTTTCTGGAAGATGGGAGTGGGAGGCATGTGGTGTGAAGTTCTCGACTTCTTGCTATTCCTGATTTTGGAGGGACTCCGTGGCCACATCAGAATAGCAGGGAGTTCATGGGGAGAGACCAGCTTTCCGGGGGAACACTAAGAAGCCCACTCCAGTTTTGGCTTTTACCAGAATGTCCACAGTGTAAAGACTCCCACCATGACCAGATTTCAAGCTACCATAACGCCAGCACGGGTTTACAAGAGACCTGAGCAACAGGCCGAGAGCAGCCAGCCCAGCTTGCCACTGCAATTCAGAGGGTGCGGACGGTTGTGGTCCATAAGACACCTGGCTTCCTCCAGGGCTTTCCAGTGTCAGACCTTCATTTCAGAGGCAGAACGAGAGAACGGATTCCTTGGAGCCTGTCCTTACTCCGCCCCACTGAGAGCGGGCTCGAATCTCAGTCCTTGACAAATGAAATCGAGGGTGGCCATGCTTGTCCCCGGCATCCAGACACCGAGTCCTCGCAGGTGGGAAGAAAGCTTGTGCTTTCAGAAAGGAGTTTACACAACACGTGCCCGAGAGCGGGCCTGGCGTCCCTTAGCCACGAAGGGACTGGAGAGTGGCAGGGCCGGGGTCCTGTGGGTCACGCTTGGCAAGAGAAAGAGAACTCTGTGGAAGGCTTTAAGGCTTCACTGGTCTTCTGAAAAGCAGCGCTCGCAGGCTCCTTACCTCCAGAATCTTGATCCCAAATCTTCACTTTGCAGTCATGTGACGAGGTAGCGACGACAGGCGTCACAGCCGCAGCTCGCGGCAGGAAGGCACAGGATGCGACCGTCTGAAAATGCCCCATGTAGTCACGGACTCTGCTGCGAGTCTGCCGTAGGTCCCACAGCTGTCAAGAAATTGCGTAAAACAGTCTGCAAATGCAAATCCCTCTAGCTTCCGGCTCAGTACTATCCATCTCTCCACCCTCCCACAAGCCACCGCTCCCTCAACTGACCCATTCAACTAGCTGCCCCATATAATCCTTTTCTTTTTCTTTACACTTTTTATTGCAGATCGGGGGAAGGTTTATGCCACAAATGAGTTTTCCACTTAACTCTGTTTCATGTCACCAGTTGCTATCCCACAAGGAAACATCACTTATCTCCCTATTTCCATTCCTTCCTAGGCTGCCTTACTGATCTCAAGTGGCTGATTCTACTAAGGTGTGCATCACACACACACACACACACACACACACACACACACACACACACACACCACTGTTATTCTTTCCTTGATATTCTTTCCTGTCTGTTGTTTGGCTGACAGTGGAGCCCTGAGGGTGAGTTCACTTCCAGACGTGAAGAATGATGGAGGACCCCAGTATTGGGGCCTCCACCAGTCTCTGTGAGACCCGTCTCTATCTGATCCACAGGGTCACAAGTCTCAGAAACCCACAGGGAGTTCGTTATGCGTCAGCATTGACTCGTGAGTCATCATTGACTTGTCATGGAAGTGAGCTGAATTTATTTGACCAGGAAGACTGGGTAGTCCTGAATAGAGTGGGAGAAAATCATGGAACAAGACTAAAAATCCCAACAAAAAAGCCATTAATATTTCAATGATGCTGTATTAAAAGCATTCCTCTTAAAATCACCAAAAAGCACAGTTTCCACTTCTAATCAACATGATATTAAAGGTCTTAGCCAGTAGTGACATCAAGAAAGAGACCTTGGGAGTCTGGTGAGATGGCAGACTATGCAGACCTCTACGACAGAGACACGAAAAACCCAAGGAACAAATGCAGATGGTAGTTCTGGAATTCTGAGCTTCAAAAGAACACAAAGAAGTGGATTGATTACCAACTAACGGATAAAAATGACCAGAGAGGAGACAGAAAGACCATCTGGTGTGGGGTACCACAACTGAAAGGGTCTAAGGGACAGAAGGGTAATGAGGGGAAAATTAAGGAGACACCAGACAAGGAGTAACCTAACACCAGTGCTAGGGGCAGGTAAGGGGGAGTGGCTGGCCTCAGAGCCTGGAGAGCAGCAGCACACATCTGCTCCTCTAGTGAAAGCTGCCGGCTACATAGCAATCTGCCATGTGCTTTTAAGAGGTCGCTTTAAGGCAGCACTATTATGAGAGGATATGGTGGGGAACAATATTAATTATAAGAGTGTGATTGGGACTGTCTCCAACCCACAAGAGTGAAGGCCTCCCTCCATCCCAGAAACCCAACTTGTCAGGTTTCTTAATATATGAGAATAAAGGATTCATCTGTGTACACGCTATTCCTTTTCTCTGTTTCCCACAATCAGTCAGCTGGTCTGGTGCAGTGCATCTGCCTTGAACTTTCATTGGCAGCATTACGTAAGGATAAAAGCTTGGCACCCCAGTAACCAGTGATGAGAAAGACAGGTTCCTCCCTTGTCCCCAGACCCCTCCCAAAGACATGGCCAGCCCTCATCCTCAACCAGCCAGAGACAGTGACATTCCTGTCTCCCTCATGGCTCCTGTTCTGCCCCAGGTTGGATCCGAACCCTCCCTCATGGACTGGGTACTCTGTATCCTCACCTGCCTCCTTCATAGCTCCACGTGCCCAGACATTAAGTATCTCCCATGGCCCCAACAGCCCTAATGAAGACTGTGACAGAAGACTTGCTGACTTCCTGGCGGCCAGGGAAGTGAAAGCTCAAGTCCTACACCAACGATGGGATGTCTGGGCTTTGCTCACTTTCCATGATCACTCAATAGCTGCCCGACCTCTGCCTCCTGGCCTTGTGGGTCCTCGGAGAACTCGGTAACACGTTCCCAGAAGTACATTCAAGTGTAAACATCCTAATTGAAGGCCTGGAGACGGAGCCTTGATACGTGCAGACTAGTCTACAAGGAACCTGGCAGTCCCGTCAGCCCCTTCTTGTGGCTAGAAACCAGATCACACCTGAAGAGTCATGTTCAGGGAGAAGAGCAAGCTGAGCTGTCCAAGAAATCAAGAAGGGGCTGAGCCCCGGTGGCGTAAGTGGTTGAGTGCGGAACTGCAGCCCGCGGGCTTGGCGGTGCAAATCCGCGGCGGCTGGGTAGCGCCCAGGACCACCAGAGGCAGTGATGCCCACACACACACACAAAAAAAAAAAGAAATCAAGAAGTCAGAGGACCCCGAGTCATCTGAGGAGCAGATGGAGGAACTGGGACGGCTCTGCTGCGAGCAGAGAAGCTGCCTCGGCAGCTCCATGATCTCCCGCTTACTTGGGGGTGGTCTCAGGGAGGAAGTTGTAACTTGCCACACCTCGACTTCTTCATCTATAAAATGGGAATTACAATAGTAACTACCTCACCCCCAGTAGATTCGCATGCATGGTCGCACTGGGGAGGGTTTTTGAAGTGCAAAATGTTTTTGGAGCAGTTAGCTTTATCTTTCTCCCAAGGAGTGGCTGGTGGGTGTGACCCACAGACCTTGTGGTCAGAGGATCCCCCCCACACACACACACTCCACGCCCAGGGCTCCCGCTGACTGGAAGCCGGTGTGAGTCATTCACTCATCAGCTCCCACACACTCTCTCACCGTGGCTTCACAGCCTTCCCCTCCAAAGCCGTTGCTGCAGGAGAGAAAGTGGTGTCCATCCTCACTGGCCTCACAGTGGGTCTGAATGTGCTGCTTTGCAGGAAACATATGAGCTACCTGGAGCCCCCGGCTGTCCCATAATCTGGAAGACAGTGTGCAAGAGGAAAAGAACTTGTTTGCTGAGCCCTGGTGGCGTAGTGGTTGAGTGCAGGACTGCGGCTCACGGGCTTGGCGGTTCAAATCCAGCAGTGACTCTCCAGGAGCAAGGCTGGGTAGCTCCCACGACCACCAGAGGGCAGTGATGTCCGCCCCCCACCCCCCCAAAAAAAGAGAAGAACTTGTCGTGAACATGTCTGAATTGGCAGCACACTAATTGACATAAAAGGCTTGAATTTTTCCTGTTTCGGA
>PVJH01008602.1:0-46433 GCA_004026705.1 Nesogale talazaci | reverse complement strand
ACAGGCTTTGGAGAGCCTTGGTCAGGGGATCCTTTGGAACTTGTTCTGTTGTCTCTCTCTTCCTGGTTCCTGCTGCCACCCCCCACCTGTGCCTATCCTACCACTTTTTAAGTGGCACCCATCTTGAGAGCCAAGGTGCCTCACTGGGCCTGCTAGCCACGTCCCGGAGGGCTGGCTGACCGACAATCAGGCGAGGCGCTGCTGAGCAGGGTGGCAAGTAGCAGTCAGGCAGCGTGAAGGTGTTGGAAGAGCCTGTTCCTGCCATTAAGCTGGTCCCCATCACACCGTGGGGGCTGAAAGAACTAGCTGTGTTGACGCCACCAAGAACAGCAGCTTTCCCCTGAACCTCGCAGCTTCCGACCTCTTCCCAGATGATCCACGGGGCCAGGAGAGGCGTAGACGAGGAGAAAAAAAAAAAGGCCCAGCCATGGGGGAAACAGAGTGAGAGCCACACAGTCACCCAAAACCCATCCCTGCCGCGCTGTGAACTCACCTGATGGTCTTATCCTCAGAGGTCTGTAGGACATATGGCTCTCTGGGGACCCAGCACAGGTGAGTGACCTGGAAGAAACACACTTTTTCAACAAGCCTTCCTGTGAAGTCCCAGTCTTTTGCTCTGACTTCCTGGGAGCTCTGTCAAATTGTCTCTCCACGTCTCAAGTATCCTGAACTAGTAAACTCGACGTGGCAGAATGTGCTGCTTTGCATTCCCACGCAGTCACACTCTGCCTGTATCTTCTGGGCTAGCAGCAGCAGCAGCCACAGCAGCTGGGTCAGCGTGAGTGGCAGGCACCCTTCCTCTGAGAAGCCCCAGCCCAGATGTAGTTCAGGAGAGCGCTGCCCTGAGGTGGGACTATTGAAACTGCTCTCACAGGTTCTAGAAGCCCCTCACTGGCAAGGCATAAAACTGTTTCCAAAACAACCCACGGTGACAGGATCCT
Source organism: Nesogale talazaci (assembly GCA_004026705.1). Lineage (NCBI taxonomy): Eukaryota > Metazoa > Chordata > Mammalia > Afrosoricida > Tenrecidae > Nesogale > Nesogale talazaci. The sequence goes on along the minus strand of PVJH01008602.1, from coordinate 45,492 downwards.
CTCTCCTTATAAAGGAGAACACAAATACAGAGAACACCCAGGGCAGGCATGGATGAAATGAGCAAAGATGAACACATCTGAAACCTGATGAACGCTCAAGCAGCTAGTACTCGGGCTCCCACAGAGAGTTGGGGGTGGGGAGGAGGAATTGGAACCCATGCCTCCAAGTGCCAGCTGTGGGTATCTAGGTTCCTTCCCAGTCCCATGCACGTGCCGCGCCCCGCCCCCCCCCCCCGCCCCCGCCCACTGCCCTTCTCTTTTCCGAGTTTGAGTTCGTACCAGGTTCCTGGACACCTCAGCTCTCTCCACACACTGTCCAGTTCCCACGTCCCACAGGAGCAGGCTGTTGTCCCGGGAGCCAGTGCATAGCTGGGCCGAGTCTTGGGAAACAAGGGTTGGAAGAGGGCCCATGAGGTGGGGCTTGACTAGAGAATTGTAAGAGAGCACAAAGTTTGGTGGAAAGAGATTTGCTTGGCTTACCTGGACTCACGGCCAGCCCTGTGACCACCATGGCATGGCCTGAGAACTGCTGCCTGGCTTGTGAGGGGCCGTGCAAGTCCCACATCAGGACCATCCTGTCCCGAGACGCGCTGAAGAACTGGCTCGACTTCGGGACACAGGCTACCTGCTCAGGAGAAAATTCCAAAGGAATCGCTTTGGCTTTCTTGTTTGTTTGGACTTTAAGACAATAAAAGGCTGGGCTGCATAACTCTTTTCCCCACGAAGACTTTTAAAAGTGGATTAAAAAAGAGACCAAGGTCAGTTTCTATTTCTACCTCTCTCCAGGTTGAGCTCCCATTTCCAAGCTGGGTAGCAAATTCCACCTTGTCCTTTAAGGTTTGGTGATATAAATGGTTAGCACCAGACTAACCGAAAAATCAGGGGTTCAAACCCACCTCGAAAAACTCACCTGGTAATCTATTTCCATGCCTGGAAGAGTCACTCTCAGACATGGAGTCACACAAGTCAAAAGAGACCCAAGGACAACAAGGTCAAGGGATGGTTAAAGTTTCGTCTCTTCCATGAAGTCCCCTCACGTCACCTCACTGCCATAGGAATCTCTCTCTTCTTTGTTTCTTATAGAACTTCCAGTCTATGTGACCCCCCTCCCCACTTTTAAGTCACACTTATCATGACACCCCACAGTTGGTAGAAGGCTATAAAGTAGCCTCACATATCTATCTTATTAATCATAACTCTCTTATAGAATCTATAGCTTTCTTTTGGGGGCCATCACTGACCTCTGGTGGGAGTAGGAGGCCCAGTCTTGCTTCTGGAGAACTGCTGCTGGATTTGAACCGCCAACCCAGTGGGCTGCAGTTACGCACACAACCACTATGCCACTAGGGCTCAGCCCAGAATCTATAACTTGTAATGCAGTGAACCATTTCCGTATTCCTAGACTGAATGTGGTGGTACACTGTTCTTTTAGCAAAATGCTAGATCCTATTTGCTAATACTTATTGTACATGTTTATTTCAATACATACCAAAGCAGACTGCAGGTAGTGTGCCACCCATGGCTCACTTGCTAACGGAGAGTTGAGAACAGCCCTGGCCATGCCCTCAGCTCCAACAAGGGCATTTCTAACCTCTTCAGTTCGTCAGCAGCTAATCACTTACATATATCAAACTGTTCCATGTTCCATAGTTCACCCACCTCCAGCAGAACTGTGCATTTACTATGTTTCCAAATATTCTTTTTCTTGATGTCATCACCCCTGCACCTGCCCCCCCCCACTTCTGAGTCCCTCTCCCCCTAAACCCCTTATTCGACATTTTGCCATCCTTCTAGACTTAAAATAAGCAGTTCCAGAGGCTGAAAAGAGAGACTGTCCTACCTGGGGCATATCCTTTGGATCAGGGATCTCTGCATGGAACTACAAGAGTTGTGACACCAGAGATAGCAAAAGACGTCAAGAAGTGGTAGCAGAAGCAGGAGACTGGCAGCAGACAGCTTGGTGGCTTTTGGACCCCACCGAGGGAAAGCTAAGTGTCCTAGGTCATGGCCTACTACAGAGTGGGGGCAACTCTGGGCATTTATTGACTGAACTGAGAACTTGACAACATTTGCCTGAGCAGAAGCTACAGGGCTTTGAGACCTGGCCACTGCAGGCCCTGCTAAGAAGAGGTCCGTATCCAAGAACTCTACTTTGAGGTTCACCTGTGGCTTCCTTAGTAAACCCCCTACTAATGAGCATTGTCTATGAGTTCTATTCTAGTCACTGTGACAAATTATTGAAGCCCTTAGGATTCCAGGACAGGGAATTAATAAATTGCTATTCCCTATAATTTTTGTTTTGTTTTGTTTTTGAGGCATCACTGCCCTGGTGGGATTAGGAAGCCCAGTCTTGCTCCTGGAGAGCCGCTGCTGGATTTGAACCGCCAGCCCTGTAGGCCGCAGTTCTGCACACAACCACTATGCCACCAGGACTCAGCCAATTCTCTGTAATTTTTGTTGAAAACACATGCCACTCTCTAACGTTATAAGCAAGTTAATTTTATTTAGCTTTTTTAAAATCATCTTATTGGGAGCTCTTACAGCTCTTATCACAATCCATCCATCCATCCATTGTGTCAAACACATTTGTACATATGTTGCCATTATCATTTTCAAAACATTTTTCTATTTGAGCCCTTGATATCACTCATTTCCCCCTCTCCTATGTCTCTCCTTCATGAACCTTTGATAATTTATAACTTTTTTTTTTATGTCTCACACTGATTGGCGGTGTGTCCCTTCACTCACTTTTCTGTTGTCTGTCCTCCTGCAAGGGGACTAGATGTAGGTCATTGTGATCGGTTCCCCTTTTCTCTCCCCACCTTCCCCTCCCCCTCCTGGGATGGCCACTCTCATTATTGGTTCTGCGGGGGTTTGTCTGTCCTGGGTTCCCTGTGTTGCTGTCTCTGATTCGTTCCCGTGTCTTTATCTTTTTTGGTTGGTTCTTCACCTCCTGTCCCCCAACAATTACACTAGGAAGCCTCTGAATGTAGGGAGTTTGCCACTTTCCTGCCTATATTGTTTTCCAGACAGAGTCAAGGTTCAATACACACCCCTTGTGAAGTAAGAAAAGGTGAGAGAGACCTATTTCCTGTTCAAATAGTCTCTATTTCCCTCCTAAGTTATTGAAGGATCATTTTTTAAAAGAGTCCAATGTGCTCATATAAACAGCTAAATGAAAAATTTACTTCTTTCCTCCCCTCAATTGGGACTTTACAACATCAAATAAAATGACTTTGTATTTTTCCTTAAGAATGCTGGGTCTTAATAGCTTGACTTACTTGGTAGTCCTTGGTTCAGCTCCCTTTGTAATAAGACTGTTTGACAATTACCTTTGTGATTTCACGTTCATGTCCTTTGAACCTTTTCACCACATTTCCAGTTTTCCAGTTGTAGGCCACAACTGTCTGCAGAGAGTCATGAGGACACTTTAGGTTAACCATTGAAAGACTACAAGCCCTCGCTCATTCCCTGCTTTACTTTTCCCTTGTCACTAGCGCCCTACCGTCGGGGGAACCTGCCTCAAGCACAAGGATCTTATTGTTCTGTCCTTCCTCTGATTTCCAAACTCTCAGGTTTGGGGTATTTTCCCCCCTTCTGATGGTTTCTGTCTTTCTCCAAGACTCTGGGCCATTCCTCTAAGCCTAACTGATGGGTTTGGGATAAAGGCATTGATTTGGGTGAGGTTCTGGTTGTAAATCCCAAGAGAGAATTCGATATAGGTTTAGATTTTCCCCCTAATTTCATTATGCTTCTGCTTCAAATTAGGGTGGGGGAAACTCATCCATTAATCCCAATAGCTAGTGAGAATAACTGAAGGATTTCAGTTTCCTGATTTGTCTGCAGCTATTACATCTACTTAAAGTCGAGATAATCAATGTTTTCCCCTATGTGATGTCTTCTTTTTAAATGTTTTATTGGCCATATTATTCAATTTAATCATTTAATCACATTAAGAAGCGTTATAGAATGCTTAATGTCTTGTTGCATGCACTTCTTCCCTTAAATGATTTTCAAAGTATGGCCCACCCACTCTGGCCCACCATTGTGGTCAACTTGCATCTGACGCAGAACTACACCATCGGACAGAGGAGAATGACCCCAAAGCATTTCTAAGTTGTTACAAGTCAAGATTTGAGAGCCATGAGTTTGATCTTTATGGAATCAAAATGCCAGATCTTCCTCTGACCTTTGAGCAGCTGAGCACCCAACCATTCTGCTACGTTGCTGGGGTCCCTTTGCTCTGGCCTGGCCTCTGGAGTTCACAGCAGGAGAGTAAAGGGCAGGTGCCGTGCTGGAGCTGGACCCGGCTAGCACTTACCCTAGCTGAACTCCAGCTTCCTAGCCTGTGGTACAGAGAGGACAATTTTTACCCTATCTACACCCCCAGATATGATAAAGGGTCGTAGGAGCAAAATGTCCTTTATCTAAGATGATACTGGTTTTAAGACAAAAATGTTGAAAATTAAACTATTGTATCATGCTATCTTTCCATTTTTGGATGCATTCTGAGAGGCATTTAATTAAAAGAGATGTGCATCTGAATAGCAATACCAGATAATCAAGCAAACAGACCTGGAAGATTCTAAGGAACTAATGGAAATGAGAGGCATGGTTAGTATGACTCACTGCAAGGTAAGTCAACATTTTTCCTACCAATATCCTGCTGTAAATACCATGACAGATCCAAATGGGAGGGGAGGGAAAGGTGCCACCAGATTCCAGGTGACAATGATAGACAAAAAGTGAAGGCAAAATATAGAAGGGAGGAATCACAGTGCACCCCAGTCCAGCACTGTTAGCTAAAGGAGAGACGAGGGGTGCCTCTCACTGGCTCCTGTGTCTGCAGGCACCTGCAAATGGCTGACCAGAACCATCATGCCGGCCATTTGTAAAGAGCCTGTGGGGACACTTGCATGGTGCAAAGGGTCTTATTTACGCTCTTCCTTTTACAACTGTCCTGAAAGGTTGGGAATCCGACCCCCATATAACAGATAAGTGAAGTACAAAAAAACTAAAAGACTTTCTCAAAGTCATAGAAGTGGATGGTCAGGTCTGGAAGCCCAGCCTATCTAACTCTAATGACCATTTTCTTACCCTAATCAGTGCTGTCACTAGAAATGAATGGCCTGGGCTTCCCACCCAAGAGTGTCCCTTTGAGTCAGGGCTCACTGCAAACCCACCTTGTCTTTTCCTCCTGAGACACACAGCTCTGAGCTCAGGGCAGCAACAGCAGAGACAGAATCCACATGGGCTGGGCTATATTCTTGAAAGGCTTTCGTTTGAACCCTCTCTTCTACAACTCCCTCGGGCCTGCTGCAGAGGAGAGAGGAGAGGAGAGGCCCGAGTGAGAGGGGAGAGGAATGGATAGTGGCGCACGAGAGGAAGGAGAGTGAGGGCCCGGGGAGCAAACTCAGCCGGAAGTGAGCAGAAAAAGAACCCCCGTCTGAGATCACCAGCAGAGGTACTGCGTCCTCTGAAAATGCTCAAAACAACAGAATGGTGGAACTCTAATGGGGGGGGGGGGGTTCTGGAGGTAAGAAGTCAATAGTCCCCACTGACACTAGAAACGGAGGCCCTCCCTGTGGGAGTACAGACTCGAGCCAACAGGCAGACTGTTTCAGACTCCCTGAGAAAAGTCCAAACTGACTGTGGAGGGGAGGCTAACCACACTCACCTTGGGCCTTTTCTTTCTTCAATGGCAAGTTTAGTGGGCGGGGCATGGTGCTAAGGCGAGGCCCCGGAGAAGTCTAGCTGTACCTGTATTTATAAGTGCTGTATTTGAGTTTGCTCTGCAGTTTCCCCATCTCGGCCCACAAGTGACAGGAAACCTTCCGAGGAGGAGCTTGCTTCAGCTGGCACCTGAGAGACAGCATCCCTTGTGGCTGCTGCAAGTTGTAGTGCCTGTTTAGGAAACAGATGGATGCACACTGTTAATTCTGTTATGTACAATAGAAGGTACAAGACTTTTTGTGAAAACAGATTCGACTCTAGAGAACATTGTGCTGAGTGAAATCAGTCAATCATAAAAGGGCAAATATTGTATGAGACTGCTGTTCTAAAGAAAAAAAAATCAGATCAAACATGACACTTGGTCAGTTGACCTCCCTCTAGACCAGTGGTTCTAGATCTTCCTAATGCCGCAACCCTGTCATACAGTTCCTCATGTTGTGGTGAGCCCAAACCATAAAACTATTTTTGTTGCTACTTCATAACTGTAATTTTGCTACTGCTGTGAATCGTAATATAGCTATCTGATATGTGGGATGTATTTTCATTGTTACAAACTGAACATGATTAGAACATAGTGATTAACCACAAAAACAATATATAATTATATATTGTAAAATATTTATTTCTAATTACAAATAAATAAAATTTTGCTTTGAAGTACAGTGTAACAGTCTTTTTGTTTGTTTGTTTGCTTGTTTGTTTTTTTTTGTGGCAGCACTACCCTGGTGGGAGTAGGAAGCCCAGTCTTTGTTCCTGGAGAGCTGCTGCTGGATTTGAACTGTGGATAACAGTTTTAATACAACAACAATACACTACATTGCTACATTTTGCAACAGTATGCCTGAAAAGCCAACGTCAGTGTGAAGGTTGAGATACCTTCTTTCTCACCAGATCAGGGCAGTTTTTGCAAGAGCACAATGAAGATCATCTTCCACAAGGCTACTTTTGAATTTAGACTTGATAACCAACAAGCTGAAAAACCCTGTTTCATAAAGATATGGTGTTGGAAATGGAAGAAGGTGCAACATAGTCTTAGAACACTTGATCCATAATTTTATAACTGTCATTGTAGATAAATCAGTTCTTGCTGCATCGTTTTTTTGTTTTTGTTTGTTTTTTGTCTTTTTGGGCATCATTGCTCTCCGGCTGTGGGAGTAGGAGGCCCAGCCCCACTGCTGGAATTGAACCTCCATCCCAGTGGGCCGCAGTCCCGCGCACAACCACTACGCCACTGGGGCGCAGCCCCTCACTGCATCGTTTTTAATAAGTTCAATGGACTCCTCTTGTGCTGTCTCAGAAACATCTTCAACTTTGACTGTGAAGGGGCCTCTGGCAAGTGCAAAGGGGGTGTCAGGTAGATTTGGAAAGTATGATGAATTTCATCTGCAAGCATGTGCAAATGTTCTTCACAGAAATTATCATCGTAATTCTTTTGTCTGGTTCAAAGTCATGTTCCTCAAAGAAAGTAGAGAAGGTAGGCAACATGGAAATTTTATTTTCATCCATTTTTTTTTTTTTTTTTTTTGGCTAAAGCTGAAGTTTCATTTGGAATGACTGGATCTTTTCAGACAAATCAAGGGGTGTTTCATTTGGTCATTGCAGTGATAAATTTAACTCATTCAAGATGGCAAGTAAGCTATTTCCTACAGTTCACTTTTATCACTGAAAAGTGCTTCAAACTACAAGCTTGCTGATTTAAAAACACACAAATTCATCACAAAGCTCAAAATCACGTTTGAAAACTTTTCCTCTTGACAATCTCACTTGAGTGTGAAATGGCAGAGCATTGTTTGGCATCTCCAGCTCATTGCACAGTTGCAAAAATAGTCGACTGTTTAAAGTGCTCGCCTTTACAAAGTTGACAGAACTGAAGACGCTTTTCATTACTTCTTGTAACTCTTGTGACAGCTTCTTCACTGCTAATATTTGCCAATGAATCATACAGGGGTTTCAATGACGTTTGGTGACTCATTCAGTACCAAACATTGAAATCCAGATGAACACCCTAGCATAACTGGAGCATCATCTGTGCAAACACTACAAACCTTTTCCCAAGGGATCTTACGCTCTTTCAGAAATGAGCCAACTGTGTCAAATACATCACACACAATAGTTGTCGTTTCAAGAGGTTTGCAAAAAAGAAACTCATCTTTAAAGTCACCGTCATTAATATAACCTCACATAAACCAGTAAATGAACAGTGTGTAACATCTGTAGATTCGTCAAGCTGGGTGCTAACGATTGGAAGTGTAGCACATTTAATTTCCTAGTTTACTTGATCAAGAATATCAGCAGACATGTCATCAATTCTTCAATAGACAATGTCATTAGATAAGGAAATTACACTCCATTTTATAAAAAATTCGCCTCCAATCATAACTCAAACAATATCTTTGACCACTGGCAACAGTAAATCCTTACCAATGGTGTGAGGTGTCATAGTTCTGGTGATCTGAGTGCCACCAAATACAATGTTTCAACAGCTGTTACATTTTGTTTGTGGTACTTGCCACTCGTGTCGTGTGGCTTTCTTGAGTCCACCAGCTTTTGCCTCTAAAATTATTGGTTTTCTTGCTGGCAAAACTCAAATGCTTGCTATCAAAATGACATTTTAGTTTGTTCAGCTTTGTCGGTTCAGCTGATAGAACTTCACAACAAATAACACACTGTGATTTCTCAATTCCTGCTGTAATGATTGAGGTAAAACTATACTGTAAAAAATCCTCACTATATTTTCTGAACATTCTCCTCTACACAATCCATTGTCATGGGATGGTTTGCTAATGAAAATAATATATAACAATAGCTTTAATAATACAAAAGGTGATATAAGGCATAATTCAGTCAATATTCAAGTTTTCTATGATTTACCATTCTGTGTTTTTTTTATATACCTGTTACTCTCAAAAAGGGGTAGGGGCTGTGCCCCCGCGTAGTGGTTGTGCGCGGGACTGCAGCCCACTGGGACGGAGGTTCAATTCCAGCAGTGGGGCTGGACCTCCTACTTCCACCTCCTACTTCCACCACCGGAGAGCAGTGATGCCCCCCCAAAACAAACAAACAAACAAACAAACAAACAAACAAAAAAAGGGGTAGTATTCACATCAACCACAGCTGAATATAAAGACCTACCAGCATCCAGATTAAGTTCCCATAGTACAGATATATATATATATATATATATATATATATATATATATATTACAGTAGTTGATTTTACAGTCCTAATTTTACATTTACCCAGTAATTAAAATTCACGAAGTGTTGCTTTACCTCCAATACTGCCGCTTTTCAACACAGTAGCTATTTTTAACAGAGTGGCTGCTTTCAACACAGCAGCTTCTCTCTCTATAGTAATTGCTCTATACACGTGTGACTGGTCCACCTACGTACATTATGGCGCCAACCCTGTCACATACACCTGTGTTTGTACGTGATGGGGTTGTCGCAATGATGTCATCATGCCGGGTATACTCATATGTGGTGTATCTGCATGTGGGCAGGCCCTCCTGGAGAGGGATGGAGGGGTGGTGTCTTGGTTCCTAAGACCACTGGAAATATGTGTTTCCCGATGATCTTAGTGACCCCTGTGAAAGGGTTCTTCAACCCCCACATGGGTTGCAACCACAGGTTGAGAACTGCTGCTCTAGACCCAACCTGAATTGGTACAAGGATACCTTGCCAGTTCCATTACAAAAACTTCTTCCCTGGCTTTTAAAACATTAATGGTGGTCCTTGTATCTTATTGTTGGTTGTATTTTTATCTTTATATCACTATTGCTTTATCCTTAACACTTCATTTCAGTTTTGTTCTTTATTGTTTCTGTCGGGTTTACCAGGTTGTGAAGCACAGGAGAAGTGGATGCAGAGAGACAAGAACTGATTCCAGGGTTTGGAAGGGTTTGGAGGGGATTGAAGGTGGGAGGGGGGTGAACACTAGAACTGAAGGTGATTATTATACAAATCCTTTTAAAAGGGATTTGATTTAATTGTGGGGGGGGGATGTTCTCAAATTGACTGTGGTAATGATTGTATAATTCTTCTTGGTATGATTGAACTATTGAATTGTGCGATACTTGGATTAAGTGCTAATAAAACTGTTAAAGAAAAGAAAATCAAGGGAAAGGATTTCAGAGTAAAAGAAAGACTTTAACCAAAAATGGGAGTAGGGAGGGTTGATAAAGCAATAGATTAGAGAGTAGACAGGTGTTAGCTTAGGTGAAGGGAAGAAGGTATTCAACCAGGGGGAAAAGAGAAATCAAAGGAGGAGGTTGCAAATCCAGCTACTGGGAGTGACTGATAAGTAGCTTAAATTATTTAATACAAAATTGAGGACCTGAAATGTAAACCCTCATCTAATTCACAATTTTAAAATGTCTAAAGAAATAAAGTGTATAAAAAGCTCTTTAAATTAAAAATAACTTCAATGCCCATCAGTAGATAACTAGATAAAAGTGCTTTATTTTAAAAAGTGCTATATTCAAGAGTAAGTCAGAAAATATTTCTATAACATTAACAGAACTATTTATTAAACCTTTATTAAACTAAATATCAAAATGTAAAGCTACTGTTTCTTGACATATCCTCCATCAAGGTCTGTACACTTCCGCAGGCAGTGCTCTCCTCTTTCTATCCTTCCTCGAATAATTCTGCACTACTCCATTTATAACACATTCAATTGGCAGCCTCGGGACCCTCTCGGGATTGAAGCTGTGTTCCTTGTTATTTCTTAGGAGGTGGGAACTAAAAGAAGTCTGAAGGGGCAAGCTCAGGGCTGCAGACTAGAAGCACGTCTTGTTGGATGAAGAATGAGTAGGTGCATTGTCATGATATAAACAAATTCCTCGGCACTACTCTCGGGGACTTTTCCTCATTAATACTGTTTTCAATTTGCTGTACACGCCCCCATCATAGGTCCTTGTGACCCTCCTGTGTCCTTCAAGAAGAGGCATCCAGAAAACAGTTGTCAGAACATTCTGACCTGCCCTCTCTGCCTTCGCTCCACTTTCAGCCACTCAACAGAAAGGCCTATCTAACACCATGGGTCTGAGCTCCGCAGAACAATCAGCCATGCTCTGTCAGAAGGACAGCCTTTTCCAGAGTGGAGGCCCAGATGTCAGGCAGGGACAGGAAGGAAAGAAGGGAAATGGCAGGCACAGGGAGGAAATCATTGCGTCGTGGGCATGGCAACCAATGCCGCAAAATGACATGCGCAACAACTGTTGACTTGAAAACAAATTGGCTATGAAAACTTCTACCTGGATCATAATTCAAAGCAAGCAAAAACTCTCATTAAAGCAAAAAAAGACAATATTTTGTTATATATACTTTATCACAACAAAAGAAAAATAAATCTTTTCTACAAAGCACATACCCCCAAAAGAAAACTAATTTAAAAACTAGAAAGAGAATAGTGATTGGAAATGAAAATTTTCACCTGGTGATGTTTCTTGACTTCTGTGTCTCCTTGCAAGGCGTATCCTCAAGTGCCTTTGCTTATTACACAGTGAGGACCCGAGACAAGCTGGTTCTCAGCAGGCTGCGTGCCTGACGTGCCTGATGAGGGCCCTTGCCCAAAGCACCTTCGATGAGTAACTGAACTGCTCGCTGCAAGGGGAGGGGCTCAGACCTACCCGCCTCTCCTGGCCTGGCTGCTCCCACATGGATCTACGGTCTCAGCAACCCTAAGGCACGGTCCACCCTGTCTGTCAGAGTCCCTCTGAGGAACTAATTCCATGGCAGGGGGCTTGTTTTGTTTTCATTTGTGTGCTTGACGATAAGGATTCTTTTATATTTATCTTTGTAGCGCAAGTAGCTTGCACAGTGCACCCAAAATATCTGTTTTGAAGCAGGAAATCCAAGAGTACTTCTAAGACATCTTAGGATTCTCTGTCATAAACCACAAGATGTGCTGACGGGAGCAATTCCACGACAGTTTCCAAAAAAGCTGGATGTAGGCTACTAACACTGAGGGAAATGGCACTGGGACTCATTCCCTGACTGGTGCGGAGGCACTCTGGAAGGCCAGTAACCATAGTAAGAAAGCCGCCACTCTGGTAGTTGGATATATAGTGCAGGTACATTTTCCTGCAGTAACAGATCATTTCCATAGATTGTCCCCTTAAAGCTGTGCTGACTTAAAGTGAGCACATGGTTGATTCTATCTCCCTATAGAAGCAGTCATTCTATTTGCTCTATTTCTCCCCGCTCATACCTTCCCCCAGTGGTAGATGGGCATGGGAAGGCTTTATCTCCCAGCCCTACATTCAAAATGTATGCCATAAGCCTGAGTTTTGGCTTGGCTGCTACAATATTGTCATCAAATCTTCCTTGGCAGCTTTCTATGGATAGAAAATAACCGCTTCGCCCCTGTGGCTCTTTTGAGCTTTATATATAAAACAAAGGGGTACTTGTGGGAAACAGACAGATTTCTCTCAAGTTGTCTCCCCCAAATGTATGCTAAACTTAATTACTTGCTACATAAGCTACATGATTACACTTGGAGGTCAATGAAAAGTTGGCTAGGTTATTCTCCCTAAAAGTTATCAATAATCTACAGCAGAGGTTTCCAAACTTATATTGTCTACTGTCCTCTTAAAAAAAAATTCCTCATGACCTCCCCAGCAATGAAAACCTTTTGTACTTGAGCCCAGAATTCAGGATAACGTGTAGGTATCTGCTCTTACGAGGCCCTTAGATCATTCCACACACCACTGAGGGGCGGTGGCGCCCACTTTGGGAAACTATGCTCTAGAGCAATCAGTCTGTGGAGTCTGTCCCCTCCTAAGGGGGGCCCGGTCCCTTCTGTTATGGGTAGGAGTAGACTGTTTCTTTGTGGGAGAGCCCAGGGAGGTCAAGCCTACTCAAGGGTGACCAAGAGTAGGCCACCATCATGAATCTAGGGTCTGCCCTTCTTGTCACATGGATACCCCTCGTCCCTCCCTTCCTATTATGTGTACACCCCTAGCTTCTCCCTCTCCTATTACTTGTATTGCTTCTGTTACCAGCCCTTCTTATGATGTGTGTTTTTACCTGTAATTAGGGGGCATGCACACCTTGGTTAGTAATAGATTATTCTCTTACCCTTTCGCTCACTCCTGCAATTCCCAACACCCACATCTCCATGTGGACCACCAAGCTGGGCTGAGGAGAGCATGCTACCATAAAATGTGTCTGACTTCTTTATTTCTAATATTCTCTATGACTTTATTATTATAATATTTTATAGATTCAACCATACAATTGCGTTTGCAGAATCCAATTAGTTGTGGGGGATTGGCCTTCACCTACAGCTTAAGATGTTGCCTCATTTCTGAATAAACAAAGCACACATTTGCTCTCTGCCAGCCTTCTTCTCAACATTACCAAGATACTAAGGGCAGATGCCAGCCATTGATACAGGTCACTCGCCACTGCAGGTGCTATCCATGGACTGGCTCTGCTCGGATTCTTAGCTAATGTCTTCAGAGAGAGCCCTACATCCCATTGGCAACGTATTCATAGAAAACTTTAAGAAAAAAGACGAATCTTAGAATAACTTACCCCCGAATCAATGCAATCGTCGTAGTGAGCTGCTGTATTCAAGGATTCATATTTATCCTTTGGAAAACAGTCGGTGCAGCCACCTCCTAATATCTGTAGTTAATGAAGACACTCAAGTTAATCTCTTCTCTGTCTAAACATATGTTTGCGCAGAAAGCAGATTTGTAGGATAATGACCTTGTTTCATTAAAGAGATTAAAAGTGATTTTTTGCTCACAAAGAAATACCTGATAAAACTCTCAGATCCCATAACTCTCACATTTCCAACAATTAGGGAATGGATATCATGTTAGCTGCCTATTTCAAATATGCACATGGGGTATATTTAAATACATCCTTGCTCATTTTAGTTGAATTATAGCGTAGAACTTTTGCTCATCCCAAATCCTCTAGAACTGTTTATAGTTTTGTGAGAAGGGCAGTTTCTCCTATTTTAAATAATACTTTATTAAGTATGAGTTGCAGAATTTGAGATGGTGGCTTTTCAAAAGCATCATAGATAACCCTTTTATTTAAAGATACGGAGACAGTAGAAACATTATTTACTAAAAATTATAATGAGGTGGATATGCTGATAGTCCAGAATTTTCATTACATAAACATCTCCAGAGAAGAAGCACATTTTGGCGGCATTTTAACTCTATTCTAAGGAATCAGACCCATAAACAGAATCGGTTTACTGCATAGTTAGTATAACACGTCGTTAAGCACATTCGTCTTGGAATGTAGACGGAAGCAGGTCTGAATTGTGAAGGGCTCCGGCACAGAGGTCAGCAAGCTCGGCTGCTGAGCGAAAGGTCCACCATTCAGTCAACTGCACCCACCAACTGCTCCAAGAGAGAAAGCAGTGGCATTCTGCATCTGTAAAGACTCCTCCCCCAAACAGCACGCCAATTGCCAACCTTGCGTCAATTCTGACCCACGGCTTCCCACTTGACAGAGGAGAAGTTGCCCAAAAGGGTTTCCAAGCTGCCATCCTTAGAAAACACAGCGCCACCCCCACCCCCGCCCATCTACCCCATCCGGAGGATTCCAACTAGGTTAGCGACCCACAATCAAGACTTCCTACAGAGGGTCCCTGACTCCAGGGCACCCAACAACAGGTCTGAATTACACTCTTATTTCCCTCGTGGCCAAGTTTCCATGGGACACTGACCATTTGGTTTCTGTGAGGATCAAAAATAGCACTTAACATGTGCAAAGAATTGTTGTACCAATTGTTGTTGTATCAACTCATTAAATCATTCCACGATAACCGACAGTTACTCTCTTTATTTTACAGATGAGAAAAACAAGGCAACCAAAAGTTTGGGCAATTAATTGCCCAACTGTAAATGGCAACATATTAAAGTGACTGGATTTTAAGCGGGACACCATTGACGGGGAGGGGGTGTGTTCTAGATGAAAAATTTGGGTCTATAGGGAGCAACAAAAATGTCCATAGAACGCAAAAATAGAATTGTAATATATTTCATTTTAAAACGCCGCGGGACGTTAAAGTGTTAAAAAGCTGGATGTCTGGTCACCTTAACGTAAGTGGCAGAACTGAAACTTTCATCATGAAGTGACCCCCCCCCCCCCGCCCTGCTCCAGTCCAGCGCAGCTAAGTCTCCATCGAAGCTACTGCTGACAGAAGCCCTTGGTTCACCTGGGTGAGGCGATCGTTACCAGCATGACTGCCAGGTGAAGAGCAAAGGCAATTGTGAAATAGTCACGTCACTGCTATTAATCCTACTCGTGTGCATAACATACACATAAACGTGCGAGAGAAGATACATGGAAAGACGAGTCTTGACGATATTAAACTAAAGCTAGTTATAGTCTCTGACCGGAGCGATTGACTACACTGTAAATTCTATGTACCTAGGAATATACTGAAAGGCATTTAAGAAATTGCAAACGAGGTGGCTGTACCTGGGCGATGTCCGTGTTCTTATAATTTATTAGGAATAAATAATCTACCAAACTAAACTACTGCTCCGCTAGCGTCCGGTGTTGACATCATCGAGTGATACGGATAGGGAAACCGAGGCGCAGAGGTGGGAGGGTCGTGCCCCGTGTGGGCTGGTCCCGGGCCAGGACGCGCAGGGTCGCCCCACGTTTGGGGACAGCCTGTGGGCGGCGTTTGCTTTTTGTTTCTTTAGGTCCCAGACGACCCTCTACCAGCCGTTGAGAGAAGAGGCAAGCACACTCTCCACGGGAGGGGAAAGGGATGTTTCCACGCGGAGGGGGCCCCGTCCAAGCGCAGCCGGGTCCCGGACACCCCAGCCGCTACGGTGCCGTCGGGCGGCCGCACCGCAGCGCTCTGACTCTCCCCGCCCACCGCCCGCGGAGCCCCGCCTCCCCCCGCCCTCCCCCCCCGCGACGGGGCTCAGTACCCACCGCAGGCCGGCCCTGCCCCGCGCCCAGGCCGGAGGGGGTGGGGAGGGCCCGCGGGCCGGCGCACTGGGGGGCGTCCGCAGTCTCCGCGCGCCGGGCTCCCGTTGCTAGGCGCGCGTTGCTAGGCTCGAGCGCCCGCCCACACGCTCCGGGCGCGCACCCGCAGCCCGCACACTATAGTTCCGGCTGCCGGGTGCGCGGACTTTCTCCCTGTGACACCGCGACGACGACGACGAGGGCTGAGTCGACACGTGCCGGACGCCTGCTGCCTTCTGTAGAGAGCACCGGTAAGAACGATGAGGGCAGCAAATGTACAGATGTGCTTGACATACGATGGAGGCATGTCATGATTGGGATAAGAGCTGCATGAGCCCTCAATAAAATGATTTATTTAAAAAAAAAAAAAAGAGCACCAATGATCCAAGAAAGCAGAGACCAGCTGCAGAGAAAATGCATAATCAATGCCATCACTGATAAGGTTCGACACCCCCCTGCCCCAAAACACTCAATCTCAAAACCCACAAGGACAGGTCCACTTTGCCCTTTAGCGTCTCAGACCTGACATCCACCAGGTGACAAAGAGTCTTTTATTTCGTTTTTAAATTTTTATTTGCCTAGATAGAGGTGTTACCTTATTTATTATTGTTTGTTTATTTTTGTTTTTTGGACATCACTGCCCTCTGGTGGTGGGAGTAGGAAGCCCAGCCTTTGCTCCTGTGGAGCGGCTGCTGAAATTGAACCTCCATCCCAGTGGGCCGCAGTCCCGCGCACAACCACTACGGGCCTCAGCTCCATCTTATTTATTATTATTTTGGAGTTTTCCCTCCCTTTGAGAGCAGACATCCTAAGACTCCACTTCCTCCGGAACTGGCTGATGTTCGAGCCTAACATTGTTTACAGGTGAATTCATGCCACCTTGACACTTCTACTGTCTCAGACGTTGGCAAACAAACTGCTGACCAGCAAAAATAAAAGGGCTACAGAAACACTCATCTGTAGGCTGCTCCCTTTGAGGCTTCCTGCGAAGACAATTCTGTGTAAATGTACAGTTGACTCTGGTTTGGAAATCCGGAAATCTGTCCATCCTTGTTTAAAAAAATGTTTTGCAATTGTAATGACATTGATGTTCATATTGTGTAAAAGAGCTCATTTAGTAAAGTAGTAGTGTGATTTAACTACATGAAAAAAGGCTATCTTGCAATGTGAGCTGCCAAGAGACCTACTTTTCATGAGGACTTGTTGACGTTCTGCAAGTTGGGCCCCCCTGGTGGTGGTGGGAGGTACGGGGATGGGGGAGCTTGGCAGCTGCTTGCCTTCACAGACTATATCTAAGAGCTGGCCATTGGATCTTTCAGTCCATGGAAGTTGTCCCCTCCATAGCATTCCTAATGGGAACCCCTGGTTCTTCTTGATGCTCCCCCAGTGATGAGTCACTCATTAACCTTCTCAGTGAATGGTCTGTTGACAGGAGACTGCCTCCTTGCCTGCATGCCACTTGGAATGCTGGTTTACAATTCTAAGTTCAAATTTGAGAGCTCTCCCTACAAACTTAACCCCTTCTCTCAGGTATAACCCAGCAGCTTTCAACTAGAATGAAATGATTGCTTTGCACTGGGCCACTGAACTAACAGAGTGTTAACTAGATCTCTGCCTTCGAAATGATCCTATTCTGGGCACAAAGCCTTCCTCCGAGATGTCTCCATGCTTTAGGCTAAAGTACCTTCCGATGCCCAAACCGGTATCTCTAGCCAGACCTCTCTCCAAGGCTGACCTGTATATCCACCTGTCTCTTGTCTGTCTCACCCAGCTGTCTGAGAGACACTTCACCTTTGACATGACTCACACTGGAGTTTCTCCCAAACCTGCTCCTCTTCTTTCCTCTCTCTGTGTTGGTCTCTATCCTTCACCCATCACTCAGCTTGAGAATCTAGGAGTTATTTTTAACTTCTCCCCATTTTTCATGTGCAAGAAAATGAATCCTGAAGTTCTTTCAATTCTTTCTCTTAAATGTCTTAGAAACACACACACACACACACACACACACACACTTCCTCTCTACCCAGCACCTCGGTTCAGGCTAACATCCCAGGATGTGAGAGATAAAAGTGACCACAAATTCATTGAATTCATTGCAACCTCTCCCATCAGGGCTGGACCTGTAACTTGTTTGGGGGCACAGTGCAAAGGGTAGCATCTGAGTTTAGCCCTCCAAAAGCCTTCCAGTTTCAGCTCTCTTTCCTCCTGGAGCACAGCCACTATGTGAAGTCCAGACTGTCTGGTTTGAATCCCATGGTCCATGGACTAACTACCACCAAAGAGCAGACTTTTAAGTAACATTAATTTAAGCCACCGGGCTTTAGCTCTCAGAAGATAACAATCACAAGTGACCATCAGAAGAATGGTCCCATGACATCCAGCCAGAGTTGCTAGTGTGTGAGCAAATAAACATTTGTCTTGATTGACTAAGTATCAAGGTGCTTTGCTGTACATAATAGATAAGTGATAGGCAGGGTGAAATCTGAATTCCTCTTTTAAGAAAAACACAACTAGGGCTGAGCCCTGGGGGCGTAGTGGTTGTGTGCGGGACTGCCCACTGGCTTGGTGGTTCAACTCCATCAGCAGCTCTCCAGGAGCAAGGCTGGGCTTCCTACTCCCACCAGAGGGCAGTGATGCTCACAAGAAAAACCACAACTGACTGCCATGCAGTGGATTCTGCCACATGGAGCCCTTTCAGGACAGGGGAGGGTGGGGTTCCGGAGACTTCCTGAGGGAAGAGAAGCCCTTCTTTCTCCAGAAGAGTGGCTGATAGTTTCAACCTGCTGGCCCTGACTTAGCAACCCAATTCTTTTTTTTTTTCATTCATTTTATTGAGGGCTCACACAACTCTTATCACGATCAATACATACATCAATTGTATACAGACCTCACTTGTACATTTGTTGCCATTGTCATTCTCAAAACATCCTTCTACTTAGACTCTAGGTATTAGCTCCCCATATTCCCCCTCCCCAGCCCTCCCCCTCCCTCACTAACCTTTAGTAATTTGAAAATCATCATTATTTTGTAATATTGTACACTGTCTGATGAGCCCCTTCACCTACGTCCCTGTTGTCTGGACCCCAGGGAGAAGGTTATATGTAGATCCCTGCAATTGGTTCCCCCTTTCTCTCTACCTTGCCTCCACCTTCCCAGGTTTACCACTCCTGAAGAGTTCATCTATCGTGAATTCCCCATGTTTCCAGCTCCAGTGTACATCCCCTGGTCTAGCTGGATTTGTAAGGTAGCAGCCCAATTTTTAACCACGACGTCACCAAGGCTGCTTAAATCCCTCCAGTGGGCCTTGTTACAATTACTGCCTGACCTCCTCCTCTTCAGACTTCACAAGAAGGGAGGAGAGTCACCACGGTCACTGACAGATTCCTACCCAAGAGGCCTTTGACCTCCACACTTCTTGGCCGAGGCTGACACCAGCCGGTGGCCCCTGCCACCACACTCCTTCCTCTTGGTGGCCTCAGGGAATTCATGGGAAGACTCACAGGTCATATTCCACAGGTGACAACCGAAAAAACTCAGGATGTCGGTTCTGCCGTCACCCTCCTCCGCTGCCTCTCTGCTGTTAGAGTGTTCTGTCCCAGAATGGAAGAGGTTCAATGGGCAGAGTTCTTGGGTCCACAATATCTTCACTCTTCATAGTGGTGAGACACAGACCCCCCCCTGCTGCTCCTGAGATGGCTCCTTCCACACCCCCTCCCCACCCCGTGAGGCAGCAAACTGCCCCACCTCATTTGTTTGTTTGTTTACCTTTGGTTAAGGTTCACAACCACAATTAGTCCTGTCAACAATCACAGCTGAATCATATAATATCATCAGCATCTTCTCCCATATTTCTCTTACGGGCAGTTACAAAACTCTGGCTGGAAGAGACCCAGCCCTCTCATGTAAATGACTGTCTCATGGGGTGACACCTTTGTAGCCACATCCCCACCCCTACATGGACACTCGTAAGTACCTAAAGAGGCGGACCCACCTCACTCAACATGCCAGCTGCTGCCTTTGACTCTGCTTAAAGCATCTCCCCCATGCCCTCCCCTCTCTTTGTCGATTTCGTTTGTTAGAGGCCGCCCTCGCCTTCTCTAGCCCCAAATCATCTCTAACCATCCCTCCCCTCTGCAGTTAGCAGCCGCTCTTCTGTGCTTCCAAAGGCCCTGCCCTGTCCCTAAGGTTGTATGACTTTAAGACTTGACTTTGATCACTTGCCTGTGAGCTCTATCAGGGCCCTCCCCCCACCTTACTTACACCATTGAGTTGATCGTATCCGTGGCAACCTCACATAAGGCGGAGTAGACCCCTGTTCTCTAGAGTTTTCAAAGGCTGACTTTTTGAGAAATAGATTGCCAGGTCTTTCTTCTGAGATACTCCTGCATAGACTTGCCTCTCCTGCCTTTTGGTTACCTGGGGGCACCCCCACGGTTCGGAGGTCTAACACAGACGCTCCCTCTGCAATGGCACACTCTGTTCTCATGGAAATGCTTTATATGCTCACCGTCTAACCCACCAGTCACCAAGCCTCAGGTCGTTCTGTAGCTTTGTGACGTAGCTAGTGAAATTGAAGAACCAGGATTGATGTGTGAGCCCATTTTATTTCGCTTAAACCTAAGTGGCCGCATGGGGTTAGTGGCCACCTTAGTGGACAGTGAAGGTATAGCATATAAACTGTCACTGCTGTTGAGTTGATGTCCACTCATGGGGATCCTAGAAGACAGGAAAGAGCAACGCCTGTGAGTTTCCAAGACGGGGACTCTTTACAGGAGTAGAAAACTCCATCTTTCTCCCTCCTGGGCCTCGTGGTTTTGAACTGCTGACCTTGCAGTTAAGCAGCTGACTATGTAACCATTACACCACCAGAGTTCCCGCACAGACTGACCGTTACTGGATATCTTTGAATAAAGTATGAACGAGGGGCATGGTCGTGGGTGGACAACTAAGACCCCAACTAGAATGCTATACGTATAAGCAACACAATGTCATGTACCCTCGCCTTATCTCCTTTTATTACCACCCACCCACCCCCTCAGCCAAACACTACCTGAACCTCCAATTACTCTTCCTCTTATTTATGTAGTCTTTGAATCTTTATGTAGTCTTTGAATCTTTACTGCCTGAGAAGGCTGCGTTCTCTTGGATAGACTTAGTTCCATACCGGTCCTCCTTTCATACGGGCCAACCCAAAGAGAAGATCTAATCTAATCTGGTCTAATCTGATATGAGCAGAAAAGAGGCTCGCCCTAAGAGCCTGCACATGGTCACATGGTTCCTATGAGGTCTGAGTGTGTCTGCTCTGGCTAACTGCCAATCCCCCACCAGAGGCGGCAGTGCAAGGGGTGGGGAGGGACTGTGACAACGTCATGGAGGGACAGAAAGCCACAGACTCGCTCGTCTTACTGTTGCTCTTGGAAACTGTGCACCCCCCCAATCAGATGGCATGCAGAGACGGAGGACATCTGAGGAGGAAGGAGGAACAGGGGCAGGGCTGGTGCCAGGGTTGGGTTCCCTCAGGCAGGCCGGGTTGGAACTGCAGTGGTAGAGGGATAGTTAAGACCTTGGAGGGATAGTTTTTCCACAGAGTTGTTCTGAAATGGTCCCAAACCAAACCAACCAACCACAGGAGGAAGAAGAAACAACAAACAAACAAACAAAAGCAACCCTAAAGCAGGCCAGCCATGGAATTGGTTCTGACTCTAGAAGCTCTATTAGGCAGAGTGGAACTGCCTCATGGCATTTCCAAGGCTGCACATCTTCGTTGAAGCAGATTGCCACATCTGGTGCTGTCTGGGCATCGTCCAGACAGAGCGGTCCCATCATAAAGTCCCTGCTATTGAGCCAATCCCCACTCATGGGGACTACTCTTATAAGACAGCATCAGACTGCCCCACAAAGAGCCTGGTGGCACAGCGGGTAAAGCATTGTGCTGCCAACTACAAGGTTGGTGGCAATAAAACCCCAGTCTTCCACGCTTGTAGTCTTTTTTTTTAAGCTTGTAATCTTAATGGCAGCAGACTCACATTTTTCTCCCACTGACCGGCTGGGGGATTTGAACTATTCTTCTTTTGGTAAGCAGCCTAAGGCTTTAACCACTGCACCACTAGAGCTCAGTAAAGCTTCTCCTAAAAATCAGGTCCTCTGGGAATGATGATGGCAACAAATGTACAAATGTGCTTGACACAATGGCTGGATGGCTGGATTCTGATTAAGATTTGTATAAGCCCCCCAATAAAATGATTTAAAAGCAAAACAGTTGCCCTTTCATCTCTAAAAAACAAAACAAAAACAAATCCCTCCGGATTGCTTTCTTATCCCTCATTCCTAAATATTGGTCTGAGTGAATATGGGTCTGAGTGGCTTAAAAAAAAAGAAGCAGGAAGAAAACTAAAACTGAAATGGACTTGACTCATGACAAGTTCCTTTACAAAGAAAAAGGTTGCCCTTGACTGACTCAGGCCGCCCCCATGTGGGCCCCAGTAGAACTGGGCTGCAGGGGGTGCCCAGAGGCTTTCTCTGAAGATCTCGGGGTCTTTCTTTCTCAGGGGCGCCTCTGCACGGACTAGCAGTCTCGCTGCATAACCCTTGCAGCAGTCAGGGACTTGGGTAGTCTCCCATGGGGAAGAAAAATGGGGAAGGAAATTGATTGTAGTGATGATTGCACAAATCTTAATATAACCGAACGCTTACATTGTAATGATATGTGAAATACGTGCCGATAAAATATCATTAAAAATAGGTATGCTTGTAATAACCTGTTTACTTATTCATAATACATCCGATCGAGAGTTTGTAATATATGCTTGAGCGGGAGGTTGTCGTTTTCAAGTGATAATTCTTTAATTATGCGTAAAAAGCTTAAAATCGTTTTGTTTTACAGTGCTTTTTATGTCTCATCTGCTTTAATTAAATCATGCTTCACTTACCGAAAAAAAAATTTTTTTAAGCAAAAGAGGTTTAATTAAATGAAGAACCAATGAGACCGCCGCAGGTCGCGGGGCTGAAGCCAACGGACCGGGGCGGGCGGGGCGGCGGGGGCGCGGGACCGGCTAGGAGGAAGCGGGCGCCGCGCCAGCGGGCAGGGGCGCGCCGGCGCGCTGGGGGCGGGGCCAGGGAGGCCACGCCCAGGAGCCACCTGCGACAGGTGGAGCGCGGTGCGCTCGGCACTCGGCCATGTCCGCGGAGGACGGAGGACCCGGGCCTGAGTCCAAGCCGCGGTCCGAGCTGGGACCCCTGTCGGGGCCGCTTTGCGCGGAACACGGGCAGGTTCTGAGATGGTTCTGCTGCTCCGAGCGGCGGCCCGTGTGCGCAGCGTGCGTGGAGCTGGGCGGCCGCTGCCGGGGGCACCGCATCCGCCGCACGGAGGAGTGCGCCGAGCAGCTGCGGGTGAGTCCTCTGGGGCACAAGCAGTGCGCGTGTGTGTGTTTGGGGGGGGGGGGGGGGGGCGCCACAGCGAGAGTCAGGGGCGGGGGAGGCCCACGGTGGGGGCGCATCAGGTGGGACTCCGAGGGAGGGGGAGGCCCGAAACCCGGGCACCACGGTGACATTGGCTGTAGAACGAGGCGGTTAAGGGTGGGGCTTGAGCTCAAATCCACCTCTGAGTTCGCTTCTGAGCTTCCTTCGAATGTGTCGTTTGAGGGCAACATTACCTCCTACTGATTAGAGTGGTTGCGAGTTACAGTCAGCGTGTGGGTGAAATGCTGCGTGGGGTCTTGTCATATAGCTATTTCAGCAGATTCTCTGCTGCCTTCCCTCCCGTGGAACTGCCGGAGGAGAGGAGAGGGCCTTGAGCTCCCCTGGGCCAGGTGAGCCTCCGTTCCAGCCCGTGTGAAAACTGACTTCTATAAAACCCTGCCCTCCCCACTGCTCGTAACCCCTCCCTCCACTCGCTGCCTTCCTGGTGCTACGATGGGGATTCCCCGGTTAGGACTGGCTTGGACTGCTTCAGTGCTTTCGGCGGGTTTCTCTGGGATACACCCAGGGAGCTGGGAAGGGTGTCAGGGTTCCCACCAGAATCCTTCACCTGGGCTCTCTCTCCACCTCCACTAAACAGTTTGCTCCAGGATGGTGATCTTCCAGTCTCCCGCCCATCCCTATTAAGCTGAGGATTCACTGGGTGATTTACCTTCCTTCTACCACCCTAACTTGTGAGCCCAGGGGGATTTCTTTGCAGTTTGGTTAAGCAGAGGGCATCATCCTCCCCACAGCACCCTGGAACGGCTCTGCCGTGAGATCAGAGGGGCTTTACCTACTCAACTGGACTGTAGCAAACACATCTTACAGGCTGTGGAGGCCAGAAAGCTCCATGGCGAACCTGTCACCTGCACGTTCGATAATAATGCTGACAATGAGCATGCACGGTGCATTATAACAAACCTACGTCATAGCTAGACACTTCACAAATTCTGCCTTGCTTAAATATCAGTTGTCTCATTCCATCCAGACCCCTCTTTGAAATAAAGGCCTTACTCACAGTGACTGCGACAGTGGGCTCACGCATAGGAACAGTTGTGAAGTTCGTCGGGCAGTATTTCCTTCTGGAGGGTGGCGATGAGCTGGAACTGGTTCACGGAACCTAGCAACCAGCCCAGCACCCAATCTGGGCTCCTCCTTAACTCCAGTCCCAATTCGAGAACAGTCCGTTCTGATCCCAGGGCCCTGCTCCTTACCCGCATGAAAGGTTCCCCGAAATAAGGGCGCTACAGCAAGAGAGCAGATAGTGTCCTTCTATCAGTCCTTCACAGTGGTGTCTGGGGTCTTCACCCCTTTTATTCAAACAAGAGCCATCCAAGCGGGGAGTCGGTTAAATCCACATGGAAGAAGCACACCAGCTTATGTGATTCAAGGATGGCAATCACAAAATTCAAATGTAGCGAAGAGAGAAGCATCAGAGCAAAAAATTATGGACACCCAATTTGTGGGGGGCTGTGGGGGATGGTGGGAACCCCAAACCCATCTGCAGAATATCTAGTCAGACTGAGCTGCTGGCACATCCACTCTAGCCACTGGCCAGAGTCTGGAACAGCCTTATGATTAGGTCCAGACCATTGTTATCTTCAGTTTGCTGGATGGAACTCTTACTTGGCCAGATGACTCCCCTAGTGACCCGACCTGAATTGACTCTGGGTACACACATCTCTCGCTTGTTCCAATACAAATTTATTCCCTGGGTATTTGAATGTTGATGGGGGGGTCTTTTCATTTTTACTCATTATTTGTATTTTGGTCTTTATAGTATTACTATTATTTTATCCTTACCACTTTATTTCGATTTTATTTTTTATTGTTTCTGTCGGATTTTCCCAGTTTATGATGCACAGGAGTGGATGCAGAGTGATAATAGATACAGTGGTTGATAGGACTGGATGCATAGAGATAATAAGAGATACAGGGGTTGATAGGGGATGCAGGGGTGGGGCTGGGTGATATGAAGGGAAAGGGGATTTCAGGAATAAAAAAATGAAGGTTGGAGGGAGGATTAGAATTGACTGTGAGTGCACAACTCATTTTAAAGGTGATTTAGCCATGTGAAGGGGGGGATTGTTCTAAAATTGATATGGCCATGATTGCGCACATCTCCTTTATGTGATTGAACTGTTGAATTGTATGACATTAAAATTATGTGCCAATAAAACTTATAAAGAAATAAAAAAGAAAGAGCACCACCCACATTTTACTGATGAAAAACCAAGGCTTGGAATCTGGTAGTACTCCTCCAAGTTCCTAAAGTTCAGAGGTTGGACCTGAGCAGACATTGAGTACATTAGAAGTGATCCCATGGGAGTGAGAATTTCATGGAAACCTTAAAACTCAAAGCTGCCAACAGAGCTGGATTTGAGGGGGTTGCAGGGGTGAAGGTTGGGACTGGGTGGGTTCGTGGTCCTGGGTTAGGAATGCATTCTGCCCCACCACACTTCTTAGGCCTTTCTTCCTCCTTGAGTAGATAGCCTTTTGCAAACTTTTCCTTATCCTTCTGAAATTTCACTTCAGGACCAAAACAAACAAACAAAAATGACAACCGAGAGGCTGAGCCCCGGTGGCATAGTGGGTGTGCGCGGGGCTGCAGCCCACTGGGATGGAGGTTCACTTCCAGCTCCACAGGAGCAAAGGCTGGGTCTCCTACTCCCACCACCAGAGGGCAGTGATGCCCAAAACAAAACAAAACAAAACAAAACAAAATGACAACTGAGCAAAACAAACAGCTCCTCTCTCACTACCCTGGATTCCTGCCTCGTAGTTTTCCCAAAGCCAGTCTCCGTGTCCTCAGCCCCACGATGTATGGAGATCACAGCTTCTCCCTAGTCAAGTAAATTGTGGAATTTTTTACTTGGATTTGCGAAATGTATGTCTTACTCTCTAACTTTGGGAGCAAGGGTTTTCAAGGGCTTCCTAGAAGAGGTCCCTGGATTGCCGTTTGGCAGATGTAAGAGGGTCAAAGCTCTGAGGGGAAGAAGGAGTCTGCCTGGGCAGTTGGGCAGCTGCTACTGGGCAGGGCTCCTGTTGTCATGTGGGGAAATGGAGGGGAAGAGCAGGAGTTGGCTATATCTTTTTGGGCAAATCACCTCTCTGGACCTCAGTATTACCATGCCTGAAATTCTTGCTTATAGCTTTGGAAGCTGTGAATGGCTAAAGCTTTGGGCAGGGGTTCTCTCAACAGATGTTTATTTGTGTGCAGAAATGCTTCTGTGTCAGAGTCCAGTTTCTGGCAATATCACGAACCTCTGTAGGTGATAATATATAAAGATTATAGTAAAATCATGAAGAATGAGAGATAGGAGAGAAGATGAAATAAAGGAGTCAGACACATTTTATGGTGGCATGCTCAATTCCTAGATGGCCATGAGCTCAGCAGCCAGGCCCAAGCAGAGAGCAGGAGGAGGAGAGGAGCGCGTCTTTATTTCTGACCACGGCCCATATGTACTTAGGGGTGTGCGAGTCCCCCTGATTTCAGGTAACCCCATATGTCACAGGAAGGGACTGTACCAGAGGCAATATTGCCAGGGGAGGGGGTTGAACTAGGGGTGTACATGAAATCAGGAGGGGCAGCACTAAAGGTACACATGTGACAAGGTGGGCAGACTCTAGGGTCAAGATGGCAGCCTAACCTTGGTCATCCTTGAGTAGACTTGACCTTGTCTCTGGGCTCTCCTTCTGGGAGGCAATCTACTGTTCTTATTAGAAGGGAGTGGACCGTACTTAGGGTGGTACAAACTATGGTCCGATTTCTAGGGGCTAGTAACCTCTATAAGCAGCGCGCCTTGACCTCCCACGTGTGCAGTCATTTACCATGTGTTGCATGCAGCATCTTAGGTTTGGCATATATTTGGGGGACACAACCTGGGGGAAAACCCTTTTGCATCCCACGCTTCTGGATCCTGGGACCCAGCAGGGAGCAGGCTTAAGTTAGGTGATTATGTCCTGGTGGTGGTGGGGACAGAAAGCACAGATCTCACAAAGTTAACAAATCTGTAATATGCCATCAGTCTAGGGAGAAAAATATAGCAAAGTAAAAGGCTGGAAGGAGAGGGAGTGATCAGAGAAAGTTTCTGAAGAGGGGATAAATAAGTAGAGTCTTAAAGGAAGGCAGACAGAGCAGGGTGATGGTGCAGAAATTTTTGGAGGATAGGGGGAAGAAAAGCCATTGAAGTCAGGACAAGTTTGGTGTGTTTAAGGAAGAAAAAAGCCAGTGTGGAGGGTGGTTAGAGGTGACATTGGAGAGATAAGCCGAGTCACATTAGGTAGGGCCTTATTGACTAAGCTAAGAAACTTGATCTTACCGGGTGTGTATTAGAAGCGAGTTTGGAGGCAACAACGGACCTTCCCGCTCGCCTCATTTTATCCCCTGTGGCTTGCTTGCGCTGTGCAGATGGGGCAGCTTGTACAGATCGACCACGTCTCTGGCCACACTGTGTCAAGCAGGAGCCTGGTGACCGAGTGATCACACATTGGGCTGCGATCTGCAAAGTCTGCAGCTTGAAAGGACCTGCCACTCTGCAGGAACAAGACAAGGCTTCTTAAGCCTGTAACCAGTGACAGTCTCGGACCGCCCCCGCCCCCGCAGTTCTACCCCACCCTACAGGGTCGCCATCAGTCGGCATGTCCTCCCAGGCAGTGAGTTGAGCTTTGTGTCAAGCAAATGGCTTGGCAGCGTGTTTTCGAACAGCCTGCGCTCACGTCCATCCCTGTCCCAGTGCTGGTGAACAGGAGTAGATGACCCACCCCTGGTCACGGAGCCCATACCAACAGGGTTTCCGAGACTGTCAGTAGTTATGGGGGTGGACAGCTGCATCTTCTCTTCCAGGAGCGGCTGGTGTGTTTGTACAGTGCCAAGTCTAACTCACGTCGCCCCAGGGCTCCTTTCACAAAGGACAGCAGAGGGTAAACATAACTTTTCTAGGCTTGGGGAAGCTGAAAAAAACATGGACAGCAGGCTTTATTGCTTCCTTAGCTTTATTGTACCATCCACTTCAGTGCGCTAGGCCCGAGCGGAATCTGCAATGTCTCCAGCGGATGCCTGCCTCAGGCGGGTTTCCGTGTAAAAGATGACCTTTGGCCGACTGGGAGTCAGCAGTGGAAAGCCAGAGAGGGGGCTCTGCCAGTGGTTTCTGGGAGGGACGTTGGTGATCGGGGTTGGACAGCAGGAGGATGAGAAGTGGCCGGAGAGGAGAGATTTTGAAGATGGGACTAATAGGGCTCTGTGCTGGATGAGTGATGAGATTGATGGGAAACTCTGGTTTGGTTTGGTTTTTATCGGTGTCAAGAGAACAGTGACTTATTATGGCACTGGTTTAATGGGATGGATGACGGCAAGTTGGAGAGCAGTTTGAAAAGTCATGTTCTGCTTGTGTTTAGCAAAGGAGAGTCAGAGAACTGGGTGTGCAAGAGGGAGAGAGAGACCCAAAGAGTTGTCAGCACAAGCTCAAAAGTGATCAGCATTATCAGCATCGGCCATGGAATTCAGGATAAGGAGGAAAGCGAGCCTCCAAAGGCGGACGGGGAGGAAAGTGTCCAGGGAATTGGCAGTCCCAACCGAGCTGGAGAACTGTTGGAGTGGGGATTCTAGAGTTCGGGAACTAGAAGCATAGAATGTGACAAAGCAGGATGAAGCCTTCCGAGGGACTGTTTTGGAGATAATAATGGGTGCTGGAGGTGGGGCAGAAAGGAAAAACTCTGGGCAGAGAGCGATGGCTCATAGACCCGGGTCAACGGGGTGTGGTTTGTGTTACAGAACCAGATGGTGGACCAGTGTGAAAGGCTGCAGTTGCAGAGTGCCGGCATCACCAAGTATGTGGCTGACGTCCTAACAGGGAAGAGCCAGAGAACAGTGGTAATTATTCCCCCTGCCCCTCTCCTAAGGATACAAGCCCATTCCTATCCACATGGACTCGTCAACTGCTAGTGGAGCTGGGTGTCCAGGAAGGATGGTGTACTATTTTCCTAAGCCTTGTGTAGAGGAAGCTTATTTCCGGTTACACACGGGGGTATAAATACTGCTGGGAAATTGCTTGGGGCTCTTGGGGCAAGGGATCAGGAAGGAAGAGTGTCATCTTCATTATTTAGTATAGAGACCAGATCCAGAATTCTAAAATAACCTAGGGACTTTTATAATATAGATGTTATATTAAGTATCCCACTGAGCAAATCTATTACAAAGACTACTTTAAAATGTTTTGTTGGTTTGTTCTTTAAGGCGTCACTTTAAGGACTAAGGTGCCCTTTTCTTACACATTCCAATATATCCATTCACATACAATTCTGTCGTTGGGTCCCATCAAGTGGGGTTATTTATCATTGATGCCATCTGCTCTCCGTGCTCCCCCTCCCACACCCTGCCCTACCTACCTACCCTTAGGGTACCACTCTTGTCACTGTCTCCAAGGGGGCCCTCTGTCTCGGCTGGGACAGAATATTGAAAGTACCGCAGACTGCCAGAAGGACCAACATATCTTTCTTGGAAGAAAGATGGCCAGAATGCTCCTTCGAAGTGATGAGACTCCTCTCATGTGTTTTGGGACATGTGATAAGGAAGGCCGAGTCCTAGATAAAGGACCTCATGCTTGGTGAAGTGGAGGGTCCCTGAAAGGGGGAAGACCCTCTAGAGAGAGGCACAGTGACTCCAGCAATGGACTCGAGCACAGCAATGGATGGCAGAATGGTGCAGAATGGAGCAGTGCTTGGCGTGACTGAGTCAACACGGACTCAAGGGCACCTCTCCTCCTGTCTTATGGCAACGTATACAGTAG
This sequence comes from Nesogale talazaci, assembly GCA_004026705.1. Lineage (NCBI taxonomy): Eukaryota > Metazoa > Chordata > Mammalia > Afrosoricida > Tenrecidae > Nesogale > Nesogale talazaci. Next base: position 15,556 of record PVJH01008602.1, on the reverse strand, counting down.
GTGGCAGCAGCATCCCTGTTCACAGAGGAGGACATACGCTCTTGGAGGTCAATTGACTTGTCCACGGTCCCGCAGTCTACCTGGTTGAGTCAGTTCTGTGATCTGGGTCTTCTGCCTCACCAGCCAGTGCACCTTCTGCTGCACTCCACTGCCGATCATTTATTTTGCGGTCTCATTGCCACTGCTGTGTCTTCACTTCACATCATGCAAAATGCCCTGCAAGGGGCAGGGGCCCTCTTTTTTTTCCTATACACCCCCTTCCTACATTTTAAAAATCATTTTATTGGGGGCTCATACAACTCTTATCACAATCAATACATACATCTATTGTATGCAAACCACATTTGTACACTCGTTGCCATCACCATTCTCAAAACATCCTCCTTCTACTTAGGCCCTTGGTATCAGTTCCCCATATTTCCCCTCCCTCCTCACCCCCTTCCCTCATGAACCCTTAAAAATTTGCAAACTATCAAAAAATAATAATTTACAAACTATCATCATTTTGTCATATCATACACTGTCTGATGTTTCCCTTCACCCACTTCCCTGCTGTTCATATCCCAGGGAGGAGGTTATATGTAGGTCCCTGAACTTGGTTCCCCCTTTCTACTCCACCTTCCCTCCACCCTCCGGTATCACCCCTCTCACCACTGGTCCTGAAGGGATCATCGTCCTGAATTCCCCATGTTTCCAGTTCCAGTGTACATCCCCTGGGCTAGCTGGATTTGTAAGGTACAATTAGGATCATGATAGTGGGTGGGAGGAAGCATTTAAGAACTAGAGGAAGGTTGAACATTTCATTGTTGCTGCCCTGTACCTTTACTGGCTCGTCTCCTTCCTGTGACCCCTGTGTAAGGGGATGTCACTTCACCTACTAATGGACTTCAGGTCCTCACTCTGTACTCCCCCTCATTTATAATGATATAATTTTTAGTTCTTTGATGCCTGATCCCTCCGACATCTCGTGGCCCCACAAGCTGGTGTACTTCTTCCGTGTGGGCTTTGTTGCTTCTGAGCTAGATGACTGCTTGTTTACTCTCAAAGCCTTTAAGACCCCAGATGTTGTATCTTTTGATAGGGGGGCACCATCAGCTTTCTTCACCACCTTTGCTTATGCACACATTTATCTTCAGTGATTGTGTGGGGACAGTGAGCATCATGGAATGCCAACTTAATAGAACAAAGTGTTCTTGCATTGAGGAAGTACTTGAGTGGAGGTCCAATGCCCATCTACTGTTTTAATACTAACCCGATAAGTATATGCACGTAGATCTATTTCTCCATCATCATATATGCATATATTCACCTATGTACATGCCTATATTTAGACTTCTATAAATGTCCTTTTACCACCCCCTTCCTACGTTTTATGGGACATAAGGCAGGCTTGACACTGTCATAGTCAAGTCTTTGGTGATTGCATGGAACAGACACAGCTCAACTGCCATAGCAAAACAGGGCACTGTCTGGCAGGATGCAGGAGTCTTTCCAGAAATAAAGGAGACCGAACAAGAAGGAGCCAGACAGCGCTAGAGCCCAGATAGCTGTCCCATGTTCATATGCACAGTTGCTGCCAGCTTTCCCCAGAACCACCAAAGGGTCTGGGACCTCTTCGTGAAGAAGTTGGGCTTTAAAATAGTTCTTAGCGAAAACCCAACTGGAAATATTAACCAGTATCCTAAGGCAGTGTCCAACAAAACCCAGGATTGGGAAGGTCACAAAAATATCAGCTGACTTTTTGCAACTGTTGACAGCAGTGATTCTCAACCTTTCTCAGGCCGCGACCCTTTAATACAGTTCCTCATGTTCTCCCCCCCCCCAACCATAAAATTATTTTTGTTATTACTTTATGACTGTCATTTTGCTACTGTTATGAATCAGGCAACCCCTGTGAAAGGGTTGTTCGACCCCCAAAGAGGTCTCAACCCACAGGTTGAGAACCGCTGGGGGCATGAGTCACTTCTACACTGCCAGGGCTCCTACTACAACTCTAAATTTCCCTCTAGTATTTTATCTTCCAACTTTACATTTTTAAATTTTTAAACGGTGTGTCTTCATCTTCAGTTTTTCTGCCCAATGGCCTCTTGCTCTGTGTTAGTCCGGGTAGACTGGAGAAACAAATCCAGGGAGACACATGATGTGTATAAGAAAGAGATTTATATACAAGAGCAATTGTTTACTAAGAAAACATCCCAACCCAGTCCAGATCAAGTCCATAAGTCCAATATTAGCCCATATGTCCAATATCAATTGACAAATTCCTCTTCAGACTCACAAAACACATGCAATGATGCCGAATGTAAGAAGATCATAGGCCAATGGTGGCAAGTCTTGTGGATCCAGTGGCAGTGTAAGCATCTCAGCACTGGAAGGGGTCTCCACGTGGCTCTTTCAGCTCCAGGGCGCTAGTGTAGCACCATGTGTCTTGTCTGCAGTAATATCTCACAGGGAGTAAGCGTGTTTTCCACCTCCAACAAGCTATTTATCTCCTTAGTCCCTCCAAATGAGGTCATCAAGCTGCAACCTGACTTACAAACTAAACTCCACCCCGTCACTCTTAAGTCTCAAATTGACAACAGATTATGTAACTACCACACACTCCCATTTCCATCCTCATTGACTTTCTTGTCTGACGATAGTAGGCAGGATCTCAATGGAAGGTTGAGTCAAAGTTAATGCAGCAAAGGCTGTCATTAGGAGCAATACTTCCAACACTTGCCCTTCATTTATTCAACACATCCTTTACTGAGCACCTCTACACGGAAGGCACTGTGGCTTGCGCTAGGGTTTCCACAGAGGGGAAAACGTCTGTTTTCACGAAGCCTGTATTCTAGTCAGGGGAAAGGGTCAGTAACAAATAAAATATGTGTTATGTCAGAACAAACATCCATTTTGGAAGAAATATAGCCAGGGTGCTCCTTAGAAGTGAAAATGTCGGCTGAGTTCTGGTGGCGCAGTGGTTGTGTGCGGGACTGCGACCCACAGGGTTGGCGGTTCAAATCCAGCAGCACCTCTCCAAGAGCAAGGCTGGGCCTCCTACACCCATCAGGGCCGTGATGCCCCCCCCCCAAAAAAAAGTGAAGACTTCATCCTTCATATTTGGGGATCTGTCCCTCGAGAAGGACATCTTGCTTAATAATGTAGACAAAAGGAGCAAAACCGCCAACAATGAGCTCAAATAAAGCATGGACGATGAGGATGGTGCAGGAGTGGACAGTGTTCCTTTTTGTTGTACAGGATCCACCGTGAGTCAGAACTGACTCGATGGCCCTAACATGTCACTTGGTTTTTAAGATGGAAAGATTCTGTTTGTATCGAGTCGATGGGACTGTCCCTTAGAGAGAGGAAAGGTAATGATGGTGGAGAGGTACAGTAAAGGGTGGTGGGATCTCTAGGGGTCTGAACTGACTGCTTGTCAAAGATCACAGCCTAGGAAACTTGAAGGAACAGTTACACTCTGTCACTTAGGGTCCCTGTTTTTTAGAATCAACCGGATGTCACAACAGCTCTCATTTAGTGTTTTTTTTTCCCAATGATTTTTATTGGATGCTCTTACAGCTCTAACATTCAGTACATCATTTGTATCAAGCATATTTGTACACATGTTGCCATATTCATTTCCAAATATTTTCTGCTTGAGCCCTTAAGGGTGTCTTGGGTTTTTTAAAGGATTTTGGCATCTATGCTCATGAATGAGAATTTTGTACAATTCTTTTTCTTTTCTGTTAAAGAACAAATTTTATTAAAGAGAAAAGATAGAGAAAAAGAAGAGAGACCTGCACAGGTCGAGAGACCAAGTTGTCTCTTGTACAATTCTTATCAGGTTTTCACATCAAGGCTGTATCTGCTTTAATGAGTTAGGAAACGCTGCTTTATTTTTCCGGAAGCACAGTACTCATGATTGGAATCATCTACCCCGTGATGTTTGGTGGTCCTCCCAGAAAAATGAGCTATTTCACCTGCTTTTTAATTTAATGACCTGAAACGGTTCTTAGTTTTATGATCTTAAGACCTCTGTTGAGAGTGAACGTCTTTCCCTCCTAATATTGTTCATCTTGCCTTGTTTCCTATTCAAGTTGCCACAGGTCTGATGATTTCGTTAGCTTTTTGAAAGCACCAGCTTTGGGGTTTTTTTATCCTCTCTCTTTTAAAAAAATCTTTGTTTTTTTATGCCATTATTATTTTCTCTATCATTTTCTTTCTGCTAATTTGTCCGCATGTACTCTGATGGTTTTTAACTTGCTGAATTAAACCAAAATCAAACTTGCTGTCTTGGCGACGATAGTGACTGCACCCATGAGTTTCTGAGAACAGTGTAGAGCGGCCTCTGTGGGAGTAGAAAGCATCATCTTTTCTCCTGCAGAGCAGTGGGCGGTTTCTATAAAAATCCTTAATGGCACAGCTGGGTAGACCTTGGACTGCTCATCTCAAAGTCGGTGGTTCAAACCCACCAAGCCACTCCACAGGGGAAAGATGCGGCTATCCGATGCCATAGACATCGACAACTTCCCAACCTCCATAGTGCCCCAATTCGGGATCACTCTGAGTTAGAATCGACTCAAGGATGGTGTCTCCTATAAGACAAGGATGCTTGTCTCTCTTCCTAGACAAAGCAGGCCTTCCAGGGCAGGGCACAGGTGAAACCGCGGGTATTCCCGAAGGTGGCAGTTTGAGAACTGTCACTTGTCTGGCGGAAGCTACAGATGCTTTGTGCAGCGGCATCTTCGAGACTGTTGCTTACTCCTGGCTCCTCATGTAGGGGAAGAAGACTGGCCCACGAGTGACAAGAGTGACGTTCCATTCCCGGTTCTGACACACTGATCTACCATGTGAATGTCAGGGAAAGGTTGCCCATGCAGTCAGTATTTCAGCACCTACTATGTGTTCAGGCACTGTGTTAGAGGCTGGAGAAAGGACCCATTGATCATTGATTTTAGGCCTCCTGTGTGTTATATAAGACTTCCGCCCCACAGAACCAGGTGGGATGGACACTTTTATGAACAATTGAGCTTGTTTGCCCTTGGATATGATCAACCAATTAACTAGACCACCATGTGGCATTTGGGGCTCCTCTGTTCTGCAGTTATACGATTCTGTGACCTTGATATTTCTAATCGGGAAATAAACAGACATTCTAAATTATCTCTAAGCCCTGCCTCATTTGTCCAGTGTGTGAGCCTGACCTCATGAGTTATGACCTGGGCTCCTAGATCTCAAATTTGAAGTTTTAGGACTAGATGAACAAGTAAATGCTGTAAGCCTCTCATGAGCCTTTATCCTGCCCTTGGCAGACATTGCTAATTGAACTCCGCACTCCTTCCAACCCCTGCTAATCCTGATTGAGGCCAGGAAATGACTTCTTGTTTTCTCACTTGACAGAGCATGGCCAGTGCAGCACGAGAACTGGTCCTTCAACGGCTGAGCGTGGTTCGCAATCTGTGCGAGAGTGAGGAGCAGCGGTTGCTCGAACAGGTGCACGGTGAAGAGGAGCGGGCCCATCAGAGCATCCTGACCCAGCGGGTCCACTGGGCCGAGGTGCTGCAGAAGCTGGACACGATCCGCACTAGCCTGGTGGACATGCTCACCCACCTGGATGACCTCCAGTTGATTGTAAGTCTGGTGTGGCCAGGGCCACGACCAGTCAGCCAGATTGCCCCAGTGTTGGAAACACTGAGGATATTTGCTGCTGTGAGAATTTGAAACAGGGGAGAGACCAGAGAATGAAACGGCATGGATCATTTTTACATTGGAGAACAACAGTCTTCCATATTGAGCACCTACCATGCTATGCTGTGTGAAGTGGTGGTGGTGGTGGGGGGGTGGATAGGCTACAGCGGTCTAAAGCTTAAAGCCTTAGAAGGGTATGTGTGTGTGTTATATAAAGAATTAGGCTATAGAGAGACATGTGTTATGCTAAAGAAAATCATTGGGAGCCAGGAGGTCCCACCAACCAAGCAGGATGTCAGGAAAGGCTTCCTGAAGGAAGTATGCCAGGAGCTACTGCTGTAGAGAGTGAGGAGCTAGGTAAAGGAAGCAGGCGGTGCAGAGACAGAAAACCCTGCACCACCGGAGCGGGAAACAGGTGGCAGATGGGCGTGTGGAGCTCATCCGTAATCATACCACGCAGAGGGCCCTTGATGCACAGTCCCTTTGAAATGATTACACACACACACACACACACACACACGATAAAAACCAAATTCACTACCACCGCGTCCGTGCTGGCTCCTAGCAAACGCCTATGGGTTTCGGAGGCAGTGACTGCCTACAGGAGTAGAAAGCCCCATCATCCTCCCTCAGAGCTGGTTGGAGGTTTCAAACTGCTGATGACGCAAACCGCAGCCGACTCCAATCACACACACAGTGGGAAGTGACATCTGAATAAAATAGCCGCAGAGAGGAAAGCTCCCTTGATGAGTGGTCCTTGATTCTGCATGCATGTAGTCATACAAGCTTCCATGTTGAGAGCCCATTTGGAACTGAAACATGGGGGCAGTCACAGTAGTGTCCTGGTCAGAAAGTGTCCCAGCCATCCGGGAGCTGGCAGTTGTTGCGGGGGATATCCTGGGGTAAATGGATGATTATCCTGAAGGGTGGTGGACGGCCACCCAGCACAGACTTCTTTGAGTATCTTTGGTGGCACAGTGGTTAAGTGCTCGGGTGCAACCGGAAAGGTCGCAGTCACATTAGATAGCGTCTGTGCCCTTGTGGGGTCTTCCACACTGGGTTCAAGCCTTCACTGCCTGCAGGGTTCTGGGGTCAAGCCTGATAGTTGACTTTTGTTTGTCTGTTTCCCTTCCTCACAGCAGAAGGAGCAGGAGGTGTTCGAGAGGTGAGTACTGCTCCAGGGACGTGCGTGGGCAGTTTGGGAGATCATGGGCTTTGACCTTTCCCCCGTCTGTTGCATTTCGGGTGCAGCCACTCCCAGGAGGTGGGGGGTGGGAGGTGTTGCATAGTTTGGTGCTTTCCTGGAGGGAAGCTCATGGCACAAGGATTTTGCTGCTCCTGGTGAGAGAACTGACCCATGTGGAAAGACAGTAACATGAATGCATGCGATTGGAGGCTGGCTCCCACCTGGCAGCATTTGCACACACACACCCCTATATAGAGATGCCGATTCTGAGTCTCAAAGAGAGGAAGAGACTTGCCCAAGACGCTAAGTTAGGACTTGGATCCGTACCTTCTAGGCTTGCCTGTGTTCTCCACTCTCCCTTTCTCTGCTGGCAGATGTCTTAGAACTCAGGTGCCTGGCAGTTGCTCTTAGAGCCTGTTGACCTCTGACTCATCACGACCCTGTGTATGGCAGAACAAAACACCACCCCATTCTGCGCCATCCTCAAAATGGCCATGCGGAGCCCTCTGTTGCCCACACTGTGCCCATCCATCTGGTCCAGGGTCTTCCTCTCGTTTGCTCCCCCTCCTCTGTACCAAGCATGAGGGCCTTTTCCAGGCACTGGTCTCTGGTCTCTCCTGACAACGTGTCCTCAGTACCTGAGATGAAGACTGGCCGTTCTTTTTTTTTTTTTTCCTGTTTATTTTATATTTACTTTTTCGTGTACCTATGAACAATATACAGTTTATGTGTTTGAATTTTTTTAAAGATTGTTTTATTGGGGGGGTCTTATAACTTATTACAATCATACATCAATTACATCAGACATATTGGTATATATGTTACCATCTTTTTTACACAGTTACTTTCTATCTTGCTTCTATGGCGCATTCTGGCTCTACTAGTTCCGAAATAGATTTCTATCTTCTTGAGGAAAGTGCTTTCTGTTCAAATGCAGGCCATAGGGCTGAGCCCCAGTGGCGTAGTGGTTGTGTGCAGGACTGCGGCCCACTGGGTTGGCGGTTCAAATCCAGCAGCAGCTCTCCAGGAGCAAGGCTGGGTCTCCTACTCCCACCAGAGGGCAGTGATGCCCCCCCCAGCCCAAAGGCAGGCCATAGATTGTTTCTGTCATCCTTGCTCAGTGTTCAACTTTCATGGGCACACGAGCAAGTCTCCACTAGCACTCAGCATTTGCATTCATGAAAGAATGTCATGAGACCCTGCCTGGGTCCAGAAAGGCAGAAAGCCAAGAGGCAATCATTTGTGAGAAGATTTAACTAGTCTTCTCAACATCCTGAGATTTCAGAGCTATTCTTGGAAGAGCACGGTCTATTCTTCTCAGCCATTTAAGTTTCAAAAGCAATACGTGTACACAAGAGAGAAAAACATCCGATATACCCTTCCCCAATCCTGTTCCTTAGAAGTGATCAGTTTTAATAAGTCTGTGTCTTATAAACTTCTCTCAAAATATATTTATAGGAGAGTGTGTGGGTTTTTTGTTTTCCTCTTTTTAAAAGCTAAATGGGCTCATGTTATATCTGCTTCAAAAACTTCTCAGAATATCTTAGTTTTTTAATGCGGTTTTAGCAGAAATATCACAAGTAGGTGGCGTTAGCAAACAAATTTATTCTCTCTCAGCTTAGGAGGCTAGAATTCCAAATCCAGGGAAACAGCTCTGGAGGGAAAGTATTCTCTGTCAACCCTGGGACAAGGTCCTTGTCTCCTTTCAGCATCTCTGCACCTTGGCACCCATCTTCCCCGAGGAAGGTTCTTTGTGCGGGGATGTGCTCTGTTCCTAGCTCTTCTTTATGGTCACACTGAGGTCCTTCTCTGCTTGCTCTTCTCTTCCTTTTTACCTCTTATAAGATAGAAAGTTTTATAGGCCCCATCCCAGGAAACAGGGAAACTCACCTTACATGGCTATGAATTGTAAGGGCCTTACCTCCTGCCCTAATCCTGTGCAGAACATCACACACTCAGTCTGATCTTCCTTACCATGACCCAATCCTGTAAATTTTGCTGAAGATAATTAAAACACACACACAAACAAAACAAACAAAAAGCAGTTGGATCAGTACATTGACAGGGACCTGCCAGAAAGTCAAGACAGATTCAGAAGAAGGCGTGGAAACAGGGAAATCATTGCTGATGTCAGATGGATTTGGGCTGAATGCAAAGAATACAAAAAATGGTGTATCTATATTTTATTACCTCCAAAAGCATGCAGCTGTGGAGATCATAACATTTTGAAGAATGGGAATTCTAGAACACATCATTGTGTTCCTGGGAAACCTGTCAAGAGACCAAGAGACAGTTGCTTGAACAGAACAAAAGGATTCCAAATGATTTAAATCAGACAGGAGAGCTTCCTGTCATGGGTTCTGTCTCTTCTTGATCAACCTCTATGCTGAATAGATAATCTGAGAAACTAGACTACATGAAGAAGAACAAGGCAGGCATCAAGATTGGAAGAAACCTCACTAACAACCCGTACTGTGCAGATGACAGACTCTTAACTTGCCGAAAGTCCTTATTGACGGCCACCAACAAGTTCAGCCTTCAATGCAATCTCATCTTGATGTCCAGAAAGCACACATCCATGCATCTGAGCCAATAAACAACATCACAACAAGTTGAGAAAGACTGAAGTTGTCAAGGATTTCATTTTACTTGAATTTACAGTCAAGGCTCCTGGAATCAGCAGTCAGAAAAACAGACATGTTTCATTGGGTAAAACTGTTGCAAAAGAGCCCCTCCAAGTGAAAGAGTCAAGCTGTCTCTTGGAAAACCTAGGTGTGCCTTATGGAAGACATGGTCTTTTCAATCGCCTCCTTTGCAGGCAGCAGAGGGACAACAGAGAAGGAATAGTAAGTGAATATTAAACGCCTACCAGAAGCATGAACAAATTTGCCTTGGAAGGAGTATAACCAGATTGCGAGAATGGTGGGACTCGCTTTATGGGCTTTCACCATGTTGTCAGGAGGGACCGATTCCTGAGAAGGACATCATGCTTGGTCAAGGGTCAGCGAAAAGGAGCGAGACCCTGGATAAGAGGGATTGACACACTGACTGCAGCTCTGGGCTCAGACGTAGCAATAGTTGTGGGCGCAGCACCTGGCCAAGCAGTGTTTCATGTTCTGGTTCTTCTCCGTTGGAGCCATTGCTCTGAGTTGGAACTGATCTGATTCTACTTAGCAACAGTAGGCTTGCTTCACTAACCATAGGCAAAGATCAGGCTTTATAGCACATAGGACAATTACATCCAATTAGAAAAGTAAGAATCATGACCTAGCCAAGGTGATACATAACTTTGTGTGGGTGGGGGTAGGGAGGAGGGGAGCAGTGAACACAAAATTCAATACATCATATCAGCACATATAGATTTATCTCCCTTTGTTTGACTGTGAAGTACTATCTAGTTTGGATGTCCATGTTTATTTTACTGCCCCCTTGAAGGTGCAGGAATAGTATAATGCCTTTCACTTGGAATGATCAGCTGTTAACGTTTTCCCAGACTTGATGTTCTCTGCCTCTGCTTTTACCCCGAACTATTTTTTCTCTCTCTTTTTTCACCCCGAACTATTTGAGAAGGGCAATTGACAAAAATCACATTTCATTCCCAACTACCGTACGCTGCCCTTCTAAGAACAAAGGCATTCTTGTACATAATTACAGTATAATTATTAAATTTAGGAAATTTCACATCAGTATGATATTCTTATCCATAGCCCAGACTCCAATGATGCAAATGTGGAGGGAGAAACAAAACAAAACCAACTTCTCCCTATTAATTATGTTTAACACTTGTTTTGAGTTCTCTGTGCCCTTAGCCCAAGGGCGTGGAGTCACAGAGCATGGGGTTCAAGTTGTCAAGCCCTCTCTTGTCAGGAGTGTCAGCTCCTTTGTTGTTTGCATATGCACAGCCATTGCTGGGCTCAGCCCTGGCCTGCTACAGCGACACATCCTACTGAAAAGATGGGGCATTCCCACCCCTGGGTCTACCGTGCCATTTCACTCCCATCCCTTCGGTGCCCTGACTTCTCTGTACCAGGGGGCAGCTGGGCCAACTGGTTCTCCATAGACACTAGTGCCTGTGTTTACCCTCAGATTTGCCTGGGATGTCAACTCAACACTGTTGCCACCTGCTCCCCTTGCCTCCTCTGTCGATGGCTGGCCTCTTGTGGAGCTCAGCCGCAGCTTTGAGCAGGGCCCACACCACAGACTCTCAATTGTCCAAACCACAAAGAACCTTTGTTTCCTGAGCCTGCCCTCAGCATTGCGAGGCTCCCATCACCTCCTCCTCCAGCCAGGATGGTGACAGTCTTGCCCAAAGAGCGTGCATCTGGAAGGGAACCTGCCCACATGCTCGGCCTTGTCCCCAGCTGCCTGGTCTCAAAGCCATCTTCAGGATCAGAGGCTTGGGGGAAAGTTCTTTCTCCAAACCCAGTTCAGACTTCTGGACGGCTCCATGGCAGATCCCCACTTTGCCCAAACTTTCCATTTTTCCACCCTCAAGTCAAGGCAAAGGTCTGTCGTGAGTGCCTGGGCTTGGGCCTGGGTTGTTTCTGCTTGGAGGCCAGACCAGACTCTCAGCTCCCCCTTCTAGCCATGTGCCTGTTCTCCCCTCGGTCAAGTGAGGTAATCGCCACCTCCCAGGTTGTTGAAAAGTTCCAGTTGGAAAACAGCATTGCTTAGAGGCTGGCTGCTTGATGAATGGTGATTCTATCTGCCCAGGCGGTCCATCATCCTAGGTTACCTGTCCCACAAAGCCCTTTCTGTTCCCACGCTGAACCAAGAAGGTGTCTCCTTAGGGGACGATGACTCCTTGTTCTTTCCTGGGTGACCTCTCCAGGCATACATGCATATTAAGGGAAGTGACTACCTTCTGACCCAACCAGAAACCCACACCCAACTCACTGTCATTCCGTCAGTTCTAACTTGATCCTGCTGTGCGATAGGAAGGCTTTGTGGGCCTGCTCTACTCTGATAGCAGGGCCGGTGACGGGACTGTCTGCCAGTATTCTAACCCCGCCCTGGTCTGCCTTGCTGGAATGAAGACTGTTGTTGAGTGTGGCTTTGCTGGGGGCTTCCCACCTTTGTCTTGTAGCTCAAACCTCCTCTAAGGGACCTTGTTGTAGGGCCTGGCTGGCCTAGGGCTTGGGGGAAGGGGTCCTGTTATTTCTATCCACCTCCTGTGAGCGTGTTTTGATCCAAGTATGGACATTTCTAGAACCTGAATGGGTGTCTTTGTGTTTTGTTTTTTTCCCTCAGGACTGAGGAAGCAGAGGGAATTTTGGATCCCCAGGAGTCCGAGAAGTTAAACTTTAACCCAAAGTGCATGCGGAGTCCACTACTGACCCAACTCTGGGCAGTGGCCGTCCTCAGCTCCTTCTCAGGTAGGGACTGCCAGGGGTCAGCCCTTGTAGGAGCAGCTGGGTTTGGTCTGTCCGTTGGGTTAGGTTTACTGTGTAAGTTCTGTCTGCTTTGCCTCGGGGAGGGTGGCAGACCCACCTGGGATGTTGGCTGCAGGCTGGTCAGTGGGGCCAGGGCTCTGGCCCACTGTCCTGGGGTTGGTGCAAGGAAATCCTGTCCCTGTCAATCAGACCCTCCTCACACTGCAGGGGCAGCTCTGGATGATGTCAGCCCCCAGGGGCTCAAAGGTGGAAGCTTACAGCCAGCTGGTGCGCATCGGAGCTGGCAGTGAGGTGTCCTGGGTCCACCTCGCGCATGCACTTGACAGGCACCCACTCAGACCCATGGGCCTTGCCTCAGGCTGTGTGCTCAGGCCATAGATGGCAAAGGAATTCTGTCTCCAGAAAGTCCCACTTCACCCGTGGCTCCCACCCACCCCAGGGTGCTCCTTGAACAGTTCACAGAAAGGGGAGGTTAATGATTGGAATCTCTCCGCAGTTCTGATCCCTTCCCTCCCATAAGAGCCTTCAAACTTCAGTCCGCTCTGGGCTGCTTAATGTAGAGCCTGGGCCTGGGCCTGGGCCTGACTTCCCGGCAGTGGACTGAGTTAATTGTTAGAAGCTGGTGACCTGCTGCTTCCTAGCTCCCAGGACAAAGGCCTATTTCAGAGGCTGCAGGTAGGACCCACTAGAACTCAGTGTTACAGGGTAAAACTCAGTGTTACAGGGTTGAAGACGCATGCCGGCTGTTCATTTCGGACCCTGTTGCTAACGGGTGTGTGTGGCCGTGGGCAGCTCCCTTCACTGGGTCTCACTTCTGTTGGAGTTTGCAGATGAAGGCCTTGCACTCATAGTACTGACATCAGTTTACACTTATCGTAAACTGGGCTCCTACCCCGGAATCATCTCATGTCATCCCCAAGAGAGACCCTGTGAGACATCCTATCCCGATCCTGATTTTACAGACAGGAAACGGAGGGGCAGGGAGAATACAAGGCTTGTCTAAGATCGCACCAGTCGGGAACCAAGGAAGCTTTGTGCTCCTCGCTGGTGGGGTCAGGGGAGGGTGCGGGCGGGCTCCAGGCAACGCAGCTTCCTCTTGAGCAGGCACAGAAGATGTACGGATTGACGAAAGGACGGTCAGCCCCTTCTTGCAACTGTCAGACGAGGGAAGGACCCTGACCTTCAGTGCCAAGAAGTCCAAGACCTGCGCAGATGGCCCTGAGCGCTTTGACCACTGGCCCAATGCCCTGGCCACCACCTGCTTCCAGTCTGGGCTGCATGGCTGGGTGGTCAACGTCCAGAACAGTGGTGCCTACAAGGTGGGCGTGGCCACAGGCCAGCTGCCCCGCAAGGGTTCTGGCAGCGACTGCCGACTGGGCCACAACGCCTTCTCCTGGGTCTTCTCCCGCTACGACCGGGATTTCTGCTTCTCCCACAATGGGCAGCACGAGGCACTGGGGTTGCTGCGCTGCCCGGCCCGGCTGGGGGTGCTGCTGGACTTGCGGGCGCAGGAGTTGCTGTTCTTCGAGCCATCCTCGGGCACGGTGCTCCACACCCACCGTGCCGCCTTCCCGGCACCCCTCTTCCCCGTCTTTGCTGTGGCCGATCAGACCATTTCCATCATGTGCTGACCTTTCGCTGCAGGGAGGTCAGGGCCACTTGCCCTCAAATCCTGCTAGGCCACTTTTTTACCCAGGGCCCTTGCCCCCAATGCTGTGGCATTTCTGAGGGAAATGGGGCATTCGGGAGAGCTGGCCTATTTCAGAGCTGGCCCGTGGCCTTGACATGCTGAGTATCTCCTGCCTGGTGGGGCCCCTGTCTCCCAGCCCCCCACCACTCCACGCACCTGCTCTTCTGAGAGTGTCTGTCTCCTTCACCACTTTATCCTGGCTGTCCAGCCTAGTTCTTGGAGCACAGAGAAACTGCCACCAAATATGCAGTGGGTGGGTGGTCTGGGGACCCAGGTGTGGCCGACTCTTGGAGCGGCACTGCCGTTCAGCCCCTGGCCCTGGCTGAGTATGCAGACGGCATTCTCTGGCATAAAGGCCTGGGGCTGAAGCACCTTCACCCCCTCACTTCCGTGCCTGTCCATCTTTCCCACAAAATGGCACCGAGATAATACCTCTCCAGTTCACCTGGTCAAACTGGAGATCTTGAGCTTTCCCTGGACTGAGGGTTTTGGTGGGGTACCCCGTAACCCCCTTCCAGGGCCTGTCTAGCACCCCCAAAGGCTGGAAGGAGGAGGGTTGGTAGGGAGGATCATGCCTCCAGGAAATCAGAACACAACCCACGCACCAGATAGTTGACTCAGACCTGGCACTTGAGCTCCATCCCGTTCCCCACTGACAGTAACAGGATGCTCTGACCTGAAGGCCTCCTCACTTCAGGTGAGACCTGGGTGTGCAGGCTTCAAGCCAGGGAGAACTAGAGGAGTTGGAGCTCCAACATTAGGGAACATTTGTTATTAAAGGTTTTAAAAGATCTAAAGATTCCACCCATGTTTCTTGCTGGTCATTGAGCATATGCTGTATGCTGGCCCCCAACTCCCAGCTTCCCTTTATCCAGACACAGATGGGCAGCAGCGGGGCAGAGCAGAGGAGAGTCTGGAGACAAGGTTTTGTGCTTTTTAATGCTGGGACCAAAAGCAAGTCCTTCCCATTTTCCTGGTGGACTCACTGGGCAGAGCTTAGTCCGGGATTTTGTCAAGAAGCCTTTTCAAAAGCCGTCTTCCCCACAGCTTCAGGCTGCTGGGCATGAAGGGGGTGGGGAGTCACAGGAGAGTTTAAAAACCAAGATCAATCAGAGGACACACACTCTGAAGACCTGTAGGGATCTGTGGGCAGAGAGGGCATTCCAGATTGGAACACTATAGCCACCACTAAGCTTTGGCTGTTTGTGGCCATGAGGGCAAGGGAGCCCAGAGTGGACAGGAGTAGAGATTTCTCAAGAGTGGCTGATCTTAAAAAGCCAACTCAGTCATTGACTTGAAACACTGGGTGGGTCTGGTTCAAAGACGATGACTCGGCCACTTTCTTTCCTTCAGATGATCGTGGAGTTTCCAATAGCACATCCCATGCCGCCAAAACTTGGACCAAAACCAAGGTCTGCAGCTTGGCACCTGAAGGCACCGAGCCTCTCCCCTGTACCTGTTGGCCTTTAGGACCCAGTTTGTGTGCCTGCTGCCAGAAATGCCATCCTCCCTGACTCCTCGAGCCAGTAAAATGCCACCTCCACCCTGTCCCAATTCAGGGGCTCCTGTAGAAGCCCCTTCCTGGCACCTGGACACTCACACAGCAAGTATCTGTCT